>JAQJVL010003854.1:0-53782 GCA_035578905.1 Stictocephala bisonia
ATTTTCAAAAAATTTTCAATGAGGCTTTTTGCATTGTCTACCAAACACCCTATAGATCTCATAATTTTGTGATAAAGTCCACATTCTTTTAAAGCAGGAACTAAATTTTTTTCTGTTTCCTTCGAACCATCGCAAAAATATCCCCGTTCTAAACATTTCATGTGTTCGCCGAACACATGACTAAGTCCATTAAGCAAGTCCTTTTTCAAATTTAGGATTTTCTCATGCATTGGCCCACTTTGATTAGACCTATATTCTACCGCTTTTGTAGAATATAGGTCTAACATGTTAAACCATTGGAATTCTGATACTTTAAACTAACTGCTGCTATATCTCGTATCTTATTGCAATAATTTCGTAGGAGGTGGTTGGAGCATTCTATTTTTTCAACAGTTGGAGTGATGTACGGCCGTTGATCTAGGATGTGTTTGTACACGCTGCTGTCGCCGTCAGCGATGAGACGTGCATACTTGACACCTGTTGCGGTATATTATATTAATTAAAACTTTTGAACTCTTAACTTGAATATTAACTTAATTAAACTCCCAAAATAATTAATTAAAGAGATTTAAAAATATGATCCGAAATCTGAATGCAAAATTAAAATGTGAAATTGATATTTTATGATTTAAATTCCATGTTGGCTACTGGTATAATTCCAATGCAGAGATATATGAAACTGATAGTTATCAATGTTTCTAACAATTAAATCTAAATAATCACTCTAAAAAGAAAAGTTATTGTTTAAAAGAATCCAATAATTACTACAGACTTTTGTATAGGACTTAAAAGCATTTTTCATGATAGAAAATGGTTTAGGCCTATTACTAAAATAAATATTAGTTATCAAGCATTCCATTTTAGTCAGTTAATCTTGGAAATTATTTGGATAGAGAAATGACATTTAATACTTTTATATGGTGATTGTAAGTTAAATTAATTTGTTATAACGACAAAAACGTTGACATACTGATAATCCAATCTTTAAAATAAAAAAAATTAATTAATATAATATAAAAATAATCTTTTACCCCCAGTAATAAAAATGTATTTTTTGTATGTTTCATTACTATGATTTAGATTTTTCTCTTGAATAATAATAACAATATTCATACAGTCAATGATATTCATACAGAGAACATAAGGAAGCTAAAAATTGTGTTTTTTTTATATACGTTATAAAAAAGGATTTAGGAAAGTGTGTACTGTATACACATGAACATAACACTATACTTGTTATGTTGTGGGACAATAGAACAAACTTTGCATTCATGCAAACAGCCCTTATTAACTATATATATTAAAATACACACCATACATCTCCTCACTTAGCCGAAATCCCTCTGTTATTATGGCAGTTTCCATGCTACTTGAAGATCCCCTCCAATTTTTGAAGCATACGTGGTTTTTAGATTCTTCGTTTTTGTTTTGGGCCCTTGCACATGGCGTACAATATTTATATATATAAAAATAATAACACTTAGCAATCTTTTTGGTGTTTTTAATTTTCAAGATCGATTTCAGTCTCGTAAGACTATCATCAGTTGAAAAATTTTTCAACTGATGATAGTCTTACGAGACTGAAATCGATCTTGAAAATTAAAAACACCAAAAAGATTGCTAAGTGTTATTATTTTTATATATATAAATATATTAAGCAATCTATAAGCTACAAATGTCAAACAGTACAATATTTATTTTTCACTCCCAAGTAGAGGACTTTCTTCGTGTGGTAGCCAACGATTGCTGCCTGAGAACATTGAAAATTGGTTTGTTTCGCCTACAAATTATATAACGAGGAAGGTACCGTTTTAAATACAATGGTTCTTATTAATGTAAATTGATAAATTATGAAGTCAGGAAAAAAATAATACTTTACAACATATAAATTATAAGAGTACTTTAACTCTGTAGGTACCTTTCTTAGTGGGTCTCCATCACGGTAACTAGAATAAATACGGTAGGGATCACGCGCATGATGCGCAGTAAATCTTGGTGTCAATGACGTCACACATACGTATCAGCTGGTTTGAAAATCGGTGAGATTTAAAATGTTTTTTCTAAATCAGTAAATATTTTTGAACTCAATGATAGTTTTTGTTAGGGAGAGTATTTTATATATCGAGAGTTGCATACATAAGGTTGATGGGGATAAGTCACTAGTATGTAAACACAATGTACTGCCATAACTATTTAGATGTAGGTGTTTACAGTGTTCGTACATGTATCACCATCTTTTAGACTATCTTATTTACTTTGCATAGTAAACTATGCAGTTGGGCAAGCAAGCTAGTGGACATCTCTTGGTGGGTCTAACAGACTACCTCTCATGTCCATAACTCTTTATAGGGAAGACTATTATTATTATTAATTTTCATCCACATGTATAAGAATGGAAACATTGAACAGAGGGTAGGCTATTCTTTCTTTTTTATTTTAAAAGAAATGAAAAATTGATTACTGTTCATAAAATATTCAATTAACGCTTTTTACCAATACATATTTGTAATTTGATTACTTTATTGATATAAGGCGAGAAAATTAATATTCAATTAAGAAAGATACATTTTCAAAAATGAATGTAACTTTGTGAATATTGAAATATATGAGAATTATTGTCTACTTACAACGCCAGACATAGAACTGTAGTTAGTCCTGTATGACCGCTTGGCCCAGCTGGCATCCGCAACGACAGTCAACAGAGGCACGCCGTCTTTATCAACATCGCCCCTTTCTCTCGCTAGCCGAATCTCCTCATCTGCAGCCTCCTGCATCTCTTTCAACGCTGCCTGCTGCCATCCTTCAGAAACGACTCTATGGTACCGGTCGTATGTTGGATTACTCATACAGCTGATATCCATGGCTCCTAGAAGTTCTTGAAGACCTGTAAATCCACTGCCGATACTCATAATTCCCGCCACTGCACCAGTGTTTACGTCCATTTTGTCATTACAGTTTTTCGCTTCGCTCCAAACTATTTCCACACTACCACACATATTACATCTAAATTTAAACCCGGACCTAAGACCATGATGAATTTCTGTAATAAAAACCATGTTAGCAAAATTACAATCAAAAGGCCCATGTTGGGAAACCCTTTGTATTTCTTTAAAAAAAAATTAATGTCAACAATTCGTCGTCCATGTAAATTGTTACTCGTCACATCATACGAAGTACTTGGTTCATTGCTAGGAGTACTGTGACAAATGTTGTTCTCACCAAGAACCTCACCAACTATCTTCTCCTCTATATCACTAAGCGGTTCACTAACAAATGTTTCAGTATTTGAAACAGCAGTCTGGGAATTGAATTTCTTACATTTTTCAGCGTTGTATTCCTGGAAGTTCCGTAATATTCTCCATTCAGTCAGAAAGTCACTTCCCCTATTCTTTTTTTTAGCTCTAACACGCTTATTTTGAGTTTTTACCGCACGCCCCATGACGAAGTAACAGCTTAAATTATTTATAACATTACTAAGACTAAATCACACTCTATATTCAATTCCACTTCACTAAAATATACAATATATAATACAAATTATTTACAAAAATTCACTAATTAGTCCACAATGTGGCCACAAAAGAATCCACGATTTGAATGAATGAATATCAGAATATCACTACATAACTATACAGAGCTATTATGTAGTTTTATTATTATAAAATTTAAAACATCTTCAACCTATGACAGTGACTGTCGGACGGACAACAAGCGAAAGTAACAAATGAACATCCGCGATGCAGTGGGAACCTCTCTGCACTAAGCGAAGGGGAAGGAAGTCAGTCTTACCGTATGTAATTCCCACACACTACTCCCCATGACCTCATAGATAAAAAAAGAAATGCCGCCCCGCTATTGCCGTCTTATTTGTCTATCCTTGCTGTCGTTTAGAAAATATGTTCCTTTTGAAGTTGCATTTTTGGATTCATATAAATATTAACAAATGACGTAGTATTTTTTATTATACCACACAGTTAAAATAATTACGAGTTAACATTTATGTTACTATATTAAGATTAACCTTAAACAAAATAAATATGAATGCATTTTATTGCTTTTAACAAGCATGAATTATTGACATAAGGTTGAATGTAGTTATTTGTAAAGTAGCTTCTGTTTTATTTTATAAAGAAGTTGTATTATTATTGCGTACATGATTATTAAAGTATCTGGCACGCTACAGTAAATATTGTGCACCGTCATCACGAATAAACGCCGTATGTTAGGCTATAAATTGTTGTTAGATTGTTGTACTACCATTATATGGAAATGCACGTTCTAGTATTACCTATAAACGAAATTAGCTTGAGTAAAAAAAAAGGGAAATCACTTAACTGAAAATTAAACAGCAGTTCTGTAAAATGAAACTCATATAAATCATACAATGCATCAATCGAAGTTAAGTTGAAAGAAGAAAGATTTGTATGAATGAAGTAGTAAAATTCATCCGCGACCAAGCAGTTCGGGTTTTCGCCACTTGGATCTCACGAATCACCGCACTTTTGGGCAATAAATTGCCATGCAGGCTTTTGCGCGGTCCTATATTGTGGCTCAACCTTTGAAGATATCGATCTAAAATCAAAACTAAATTGAAACAAGATACATTTCTGACTAAAAACGCTTTTTAAAATTTCGATAACTGCTCTAGTTTTATTTTGGCACTAGTTTAAATATTGGGTAACTTCAATAACCTATAAAATCTAAATGAAGGAGAATTCGAAAATTCTAAAAAGCGATTTGAGTAAAAATGTCTTTATCTTTAAATAGATGTTTCATTTATAATTTTACGACAATAAATAAAGGCAGTATCTTGGACCGCGCAAAGCAGTTTTTACGCTTCTCAGCGCGGGGGTTTAGAGCCCTCTTAAGAACAATTGGTGGTCTATGGTTTGTTTCAAGCAGAACTATACACAATGACCTTCAGATTTTGACAGTGAAAGAGAAGATCAAGCGGATTAGTTCAAAATATCAAGCAAAGTTAAACCATAATCAAAATTACCTTATTCTTAATTTGCTTGATAACTTAATTAAGGTGGGATCGAGCAACGTTATTGAGCCTGTCGTACAGATTTTAACTTTGAAAAATTCTCATTCAGTGACTTTTTCGATGCACTATTTCTGATTAGCCATCTACTCACGTTCTTGTAGAAATACCATATTTTTTATTTATTGTTATGTTGAATTGAACAGATTGTAAAATAAAACAGACTAATAAATATAAAAACAATTACATTTTACCATTCCAACCAACAATTAGTAGTAAAATCACAGGAAAATTTATTCAGCAGTTAGAGGTGAATATAATATTTTGACTATCACTAACGCGCTGTTATGAATATTGAGTGGTAACATCAGTACCATTGGGATTATCATTGGACTTCCTCTATTTCCGGACAGGAAGTTGCCAATTTCCGAGTATCGCCTGACACCTACTGCGGAAGTCCACGAACCAATTCCAAACAAATTAACTTAATAACATGTTTATTATCACGCTGTCGCAATAATATACCTAGCTTTGTGTAAAACAAACAAAGAGAATGCTTGGACGATTTTCAATTAAGTTTTAATGACATGCTCTTTGACTACTTTGAAAGCAGTTGATTGGTCAAACACCAGCTTAAAATGGAAGTTGTTCAAACGTATTTGCTCTATAGTAGTTTTCAGTAGAACGTTCTGCCTCTCTTGTTATATTAATGTATATTTAATTTTCTGAAATCAGTTTACAACCAAATTATGAATACAGAACAACTTTCCAATTATAGAGAATTTATGAAGTCAGTAATCAAAACTCAAAAAAAGCGTGGAAAGTTAGAAAGCAATGATTGATCACGAACATACAAACACGACTTATATAGTTTCAGCAGTCTGGTGTACGAACGTGATCGAATTTAATGGCAAAAACCTACCACAATTCGTTTGTTATTTAGTTACTACGAAAGATGTTCATTGTTGAAAAATCAGATTATTCCATAATCATTTTCCATGGCATGATTTTTATGAACTGTACAGTAATATATGCAAGAGAGCTACATATTTAATCCATTGCTACCCAAAGGAACACAATGGTTTACTTATTTTGTGTGGTTCATTCCTATTCTCAGTAGTATCCCCATTCGTGTATCAGCTTGTTACGACAGCCTGTGGGTCTCGCAATATGTTTACTCAGTGTTATAAAATCGTTATGCTCTGCGTACTGATGATCTCTTGACGATATGTCTTTATTAAAAGATTATACAAATAAATCATAACGCAACATCCAATTGTGTGACATTTAAGCTACAGCTTTGTGTCTGAGGTAAACTTATTTACTTTTACGTCTTGTGTAAACAATTAGACACAGATTTAAATAACAGTTTCAAAATCGATTGTTTTTTACCACTCATTCAGTTATCTTAAAAGAAAACGTAAGAATAATATCTTCCGACCTCAGCAGTATAACCTAAATAAACATAACCTAACATCGGTTTTCCCCACACTTGCAGTTATTGTCATTGAAAAAATAAGAACAATTGAAAACAATATAAAATAAAATAGTAGAAATCATCTTCCTTTCTTGAAAGAATTTAATATGAAAGTTAAACTTGCAAATGAAGGGAGGGAATCAGATGACGATCAAATTTAGACAGTTGGACGGGGCAATACTATCGAGTTTAGAAGGAGTGGTCTTCAGTTTTTTTTCCGGTTTTAATGGGTTAGAAATTAAATTAATTTCATCGGGTATTTTCAGTGTGGCATCCAGTTTTCCGAAGGAGATGGCTTGAGGATATCTTTATGCAAAGTTTACTGCACAGTCAACAATATCAATTTGTAAAATTCTATGGCACGCAAAGTGGTTGTGGAATAATCTGTTTTTTAAAACAAAAAGTATTAAATGTATGTGGGTAAGACTAAGTAGATGGTAGTGTCCTTGCGAGCTGCTGGTGATCCTAGGGACTTCGAGCTTCGTCTTCACACATGTGGAGCCGGGTGTCTGTGGCATGTGCTTGTGGGGCTCTTGAGAGGGTGGAGAGCTATAAGTACTTGGGTGTAATATTTGATAATAGACTCAGTTGGATACCGCATATACTTAATAATTACTTAATACTTAATTGTAAACTACGTCGGTGTGTATATATGTATAAAGTTTTGTATAGAATATTTAATTTGAAAATTATTAAAAACAGTGTACTTTGCTTGTATACAGCCAGTGTTACAATATGGAATAATTGCGTGGGGAGGAGCATATTCTTCATGCATTCAAACTTTATTAATAGACGGCAATTTTAAAAGCAGCTTTGAAAACAAACATATTCGTCAGATGATCTCTTTGAAACATTTAATATTTTAGATGCTAAACAATTGTCCATTAAAGTTTTGCTTTTTTATAGTTTCAAACATAGCCACAGTTTTTATGAAACCGTTCATCACTCTTACGCCTCCAGGCACCAAGTAAATATAGATATAGAATTTTGGCACCTCGTGTAACAAAATCAATCAATACGACAAATGCAATGTACCTGGCTCATATTTTGTTTTATAATCTTCCGCAAGATATGAAAGCCATTGATTTTGATCGTAAAACATATTTTAAAGACAAAAATTACATTATGGTTACTAGGGCTGGCTAGGGATACTTCCAATTACTTGCTACGGTTGGGGTACCTCACATGACGTTCAGCCCGGTGAGCGTAACTGGTTTTGGACATGTTCAGAGCAATTGAAATGATTGAGAGAGACATTGATTTGAGTAAATAAGGTAAGCAAGCGTGTAGGATATGTGTAGAATGTTTATCGGTGAGTATGCGTGAGTGAGTGTGAGCGAGTCAGTGTGAGTGTGCAATGAGAGTGTCATATTTTGAGTGGTTTGAACGTGAGTGTGCAATGTAAGTGTCAACTTTCGAGTGGTTTGAATGTGAGTGTGCAATGAAAGTGTTGAGGGTGTGAACGTGAGTGTGGGTGTGCAGTGATGGTGTTGAGGGTTTGAACGTGAGTGTGGGTGGCAATAGGTGTTATCTTTCGAGTGTTTGAACATGAGTGTGAGTGTGCAGTGATAGTGTTGAGGGTTTGAACGTGAGTGTGGGTGTGCAGTGATGGTGTTGAGGGTTTGAACGTGAGTGTGGGTGTGCAGTGATGGTGTTGAGGGTTTGAACGTGAGTGTGGGTGGCAATAGGTGTTATCTTTCGAGTGTTTGAACATGAGTGTGAGTGTGCAGTGATGGTGTTGAGGGGTTGAACGTGAGTGTGGGTGGCAATAGGTGTTATCTTTCGAGTGTTTGAACATGAGTGTGAGTGTGCAATGTAAGTGTCAACTTTCGAGTGGTTTGAACGTGAGTGTGGGTGTGCAGTGATGGTGTTGAGGGTTTGAACGTGAATGTGGGTAGCAATAGGTGTTATCTTTCGAGTGTTTGAACATGAGTGTGAGTGTGCAGTGATAGTGTTGAGGGTTTGAACGTGAGTGTGGGTGTGCAGTGATGGTGTTGAGGGTTTGAACGTGAGTGTGGGTGTGCAGTGATGGTGTTGAGGGTTTGAACGTGAGTGTGGGTGGCAATAGGTGTTATCTTTCGAGTGTTTGAACATGAGAGTGAGTGTGCAGTGATGGTGTTGAGGGTTTGAACGTGAGTGTGGGTGGCAATAGGTGTTATCTTTCGAGTGTTTGAACATGAGTGTGAGTGTGCAGTGATAGTGTTGAGGGTTTGAACGTGAGTGTGGGTGTGCAGTGATGGTGTTGAGGGTTTGAACGTGAGTGTGGGTGGCAATAGGTGTTATCTTTCGAGTGTTTGAACATGAGTGTGAGTGTGCAGTGATGGTGTTGAGTGTCTGAGTGGTTTGAACGTGAGTGTGAGTGTGCAGTGATGGTGTTGAGGGTCTGAGTAGTTTGAACGTGAGTGTGAGTGTGCAGTGATGGTGTTGAGGGTCTGAGTGGTTTGAACGTGAGTGTGAGTGTGCAGTGATAGTGTTGAGGGTTTGAACGTGAGTGTGGGTGGCAATAGGTGTTATCTTTCGATTGTTTGAACATGAGTGTGAGTGTGCAGTGATGGTGTTGAGGGTTTGAACGTGAGTGTGGGTGGCAATAGGTGTTATCTTTCAAGTGTTTGAACAAGAGTGTGAGTGTGCAGTGATAGTGTTGAGGGTTTGAACGTGAGTGTGGGTGTGCAGTGATGGTGTTGAGGGTTTGAACGTGAGTGTGGGTGGTAATAGGTGTTATCTTTCGAGTGTTTGAACATGAGTGTGAGTGTGCAGTGATGGTGTTGAGGGTCTGAGTGGTTTGAACGTGAGTGTGAGTGTGCAGTGATAGTGATGAGGGTCTGAGTGGTTTGAACGTGAGTGTGAGTGTGCAGTGATGGTGTTGAGGGTCTGAGTAGTTTGAACGTGAGTGTGAGTGTGCAGTGATGGTGTTGAGGGTCTGAGTGGTTTGAACGTGAGTGTGAGTGTGCAGTGATAGTGTTGAGGGTCTGAGTGGTTTGAACGTGAGTATGAGTGGCAATAGTTGTTATCTTGCGAGTGTTTGAACATGAATGTGAGTGTGCAGTGATGGTGTTGAGGGTCTGAGTGGTTTGAACGTGAGTGTGAGTGTGCCGTGATAGTGTTGAGGGTCTGAGTGGTTTGAACGTGAGTGTGAGTGTGCAGTGATGGTGTTGAGGGTCTGAGTGGTTTGAACAAGAGTGTGAGTGTGCAGTGATAGTGTTGAGGGTTTGAACGTGAGTGTGGGTGTGCAGTGATGGTGTTGAGGGTTTGAACGTGAGTGTGGGTGGCAATAGGTGTTATCTTTCGAGTGTTTGAACATGAGTGTGAGTGTGCAGTGATGGTGTTGAGGGTCTGAGTGGTTTGAACGTGAGTGTGAGTGTGCAGTGATAGTGTTGAGGGTCTGAGTGGTTTGAACGTGAGTGTGAGTGTGCAGTGATAGTGTTGAGGGTCTGAGTGGTTTGAACGTGAGTGTGAGTGTGCAGTGATGGTGTTGAGGGTCTGAGTGGTTTGAACGTGAGTGTGAGTGTGCAGTGATAGTGTTGAGGGTCTGAGTGATTTGAACGTGAGTATGAGTGGCAATAGTTGTTATCTTGCGAGTGTTTGAACGTGAGTGTGAGTGTGCACTGATGGTGACATTTCTTCAACTCCTTAGCTCTATTTTACTTTTAGTTTATAATAGTTTCCATTATTAGATATAATTTTACATGTCTTCACAATATTTTTTTAGTTTTATACTGTTTTTAGTTCATATTATAAATTGTTTTAGTATTAAGTATTTAGCATTTATTAATAATTCATGAACTGAATGAACTCAGCAATCACCCACAGGCAGTAGTCGTGTGGTGGCTTTCTCATATTGTTTGTAAATGTTATGTGTACTATTTTTTTTTTGAGACCGATTAAAATTATTATTATTATTATTATGCAATTACGAACATTAGCATTCATAAGTAATGATTAGGACATTACTTTATGAATGTATTAAGTTTTGATAGAATGAATAGAATCATAACAAAGCATAATTAATTATAGGTAATTGTTTTACAACAAAATCAATGTTCATATTTCTTGAACCTTGTATGAACTGCAATTTGATGGGAATCGTGTTCTAAAAAATTTACTAAGCTACTTTATAGCTTTGATTACTAACTACATTATTTCTCTAAAGCTTAAAAATTATTATGAATTGATAACTTATTTGCATATAATAGAAAACTGATTTTGGAAAATAAAATATACTTGGACATAGCCATAGGACAATTTCGTTTGAACGACTTTCATTGCAAGCTGCAGCCAGATTAGTTAAACTGCTCCTCGAAGATATAAATTTAATTTAATAAATTCATTAAATTAATACGTTTAAATCCAATTTAATTTAAAGCTCGTCCAAGTGATATTTTCGAAAGCAGTTTTATATACAGCTAGGTAAATGATTGTGGACAACATCTTGATAAATATATTTACTAAGTTGAGTTTTTGGAGTTGGTTCTTGTACTTCCGGAATAAGTGGCAGGCGAAAATCTGAAATTTGCTACTTCCTGTCGGGAAATAGGAGAAGTACTACTATGTCCACTTTGATTCTGATGTTACTACGGGATACCCCTGCACGCTACGCGTGCCAACCCTGTCACTCACTGCATTCGTTACACTTCGGCCTTCGGCCTCAGCCTGTGACTTTTGACTACAAATAATAATAGGTTAACTATATAACGTAAAATCACAATATTAAATTTATTTACAGTATCTCACTCACATTACTTGCGTTGCTACTTATTTTTTATTATAAACAGACAATTATACTACTTGGCCTATTTAAAACGTGTTCTTTATAATTTGTTTTTCTTTAACAGCTGAAGATTAACTAGGCACATAAAATTAGATTATCATTAAAACCATGCCTACAACCTTGTCAGGATATAGAGGAAGTCCCATGAAAATATCCATCATACTGATGTTACTGTTTCTAATTATTCATAAAATGTGATTCAGTTAACTTGTTTGGAGTTGGTTCCTTTACTTCCGGAGTGTTTGTCAGATGACACTCGGAAATTGGATACTTCCTGTCAGGAAATAGAGGAAGTCCCACTATACCATAATGATTCTGATATTCCTAGTCAATATTCATAAAACGACGTTTAGTGGCAGTCAAAATATCATATTAAACATTAACTGCCAAATAGCCTTTAGGCGATTTCACCTTTTTTTGGCTAAAAAATACGATGTCGTCTTGTTATTAATACAAAGAGCGTATTATTCCTTTACGAGCGAAGCGAGTGACGGGGTTGGCACACGATGCGTGCAGGGGTGTACTCTAGTCTATATAAATAAAGCTCGATGAAGACACTCACTGACACTACATGTTGAGGCACATTCCGGCAACCTACCCCCATAAAGGTTATATTCACCGTATGATTTTAATTGTTTATTATTATAGTTTTTATATAAAATTGTTGACAACCACTCCTGCAGGTTTGGTTCACCAGTGACAAGGAGTCTCCCTTGGATCAGAAGAAAAAGGTGTCCCACAGACAACCTGTCCATTTGACCTTGAATTTCGATCGTCCTAAATATAAAGTTTGTAAAAAATTTATGAAAAATAATATTAACCAACTCCATACTTTCATAAAATAGTTTATATGAATTAAATATTCCACTTTGGTTTAGTATGGTCAGTGGTATTTCTCTATCGGCATTATGAAATAACACAGAAACTATAAAGTCCCGGTATATTTATTACTATGCCTACTATGCATTTTGATATTAACATAATTTTGTTCCAAGCTCCATACTTCAGAACAAACACGGCAGAGCTGTTTGTACATGGCATTTGCCTCAGCTCTCGTTACAGGAAGAACGTCTGCTGTGGAATTGAATGAACAAAGTAAACAGGAACTATAGCCTTGTATTCGACTTTAGAACCTTTTATTTCTTATAACAGAGCACAGAATGTATTAAGGAAATGTATTCACTGCTACCTGTGTATACAATAAATGTATTTATTTATCTGAACCATATAACTTGAATCCATTAATATTTTTCATTAAACAAAATAATGAATTAATTAGTATAAATTTTACATTACAATTTTGTATATTCCTGCAAATTAAATTTGTTTAAATCTAGAGTCAACAAAATGATAATTAAAAAAAAAAAAAAAAACTAATAAGAAATTTATCAGACTTAAGATCGTTTAAAGTCTCCACAATTATCTAAGATCTCAATATCTTAGACAAAGTACATTAATGAAGCTTTACCAACGACACATTGTACCATTTGGTGAATGACCGCTGACCCAGACACAGTATCAGCACTGCTGATCCACCAGTTCTCTCCCAAGTACCTCTTAAATTCAATTTAGGTAACCCCGTTTTGTTACAACTTATACCACTACTTACCCCACACGTATAAGTAGCTTCATTTGAAGAGGTATATAATAATTAAAATTAAAAGAACACATGTGGGTGTTAAACATCTATTTTTATGGTTCTCATTAAAGTCTATTTGCAGATATAAAATACCTTTAAGCTAATATAATACATTTTATATTATGTAAAATTAGAATATTTACTAGGGCCACCGAAATCTGAATTAAAGGGGGTATATTTGACTGAGCTCGGATGTCCGTCAGCTCGTAATCCTCTAGCTAACATCTGCCCTATGTAACAAAAAATAATAAAACAACTGATTAGAAAATTTATCTTTTAAAATCTTTACCTGAAAAAAAATTGAATTTATTAAAAGACCCTTGCGGATTACAAACATCGCTATAGAAAAGTGAAGTAGCTTTCTTACCTCACAAACGCTCGCCTCGAGTCGTGGCGAAGAACTGCCTAGAGACAGGCGGGTTTCTAGCATTGTCCACCCCCGCTTTCTACATTACATAACGATGTCTGCAAGAGCCGACAAGTTAGAAATAATCAGGTTTCGTAGTGTCTTTCTACGTCGAAGGAGGGCCAAGTTATTAGAGATGGGCCAAAAAGAACGGAACAGTCTTATTGGAACTGTTCTCTAGAGTTAGTTGTTCTGTTCCGGAACAGTTCACCAGAAATGACTGTTCCGGAACAGTTTGCTGAAGACGGACTCGTTTGAGTCACACATACGCAGTTCACCAGAAATAGAAATGACTGTTCCGGAACAGTTTGCTGAAGACGGACTCGTTTGAGTCACACATACGCAGTTAACCAGAAATAGAAATGACTGTTCCGGAACAGTTTGCTGAAGACGGACTCGTTGAAGACTAACTCGACACACATCCGGCCAATAAACAATGAATAGTTTAAACTAATCCAATTCTTAGTATAATTCACTTTACCATATTACTCATAGTAAATTAACGTTTTGATTTTGTTATTTTATCTACTATTTTTGTTTGTATGTACCTCTTCATCATTATATTAGTTTTCTAAAATATGTATTGAATTTAAACATGGGAACTCATTTTTACAATTTTACTTTCTTGTCTGTTGGGTTATCAATAGACTTTTTCTTTTGTCCAAACAGTTGTATATAAGTATATATGTATTTTATAACTATTCTGAATTCTGCAAATAATAGGCCTGATGTTGTATTATAAAAATAATGTATAGTTTTTTATTATATTTGCTGTACTTTCATGTTTTTTTTTTTTTTTTTTTTTTTATTTAGGAAATAATGGTATGTCTTAGTACTATAATTTACTTTACCATATTATTGATGGTAATTTTACGTTTTGATTTTGTTATTTTATCTACAATTTTTGTTTTTCTGTAGCTGTTCATTATTATATTAGTTTTCTAAAATATTTATTGAATTTAAATATGTGAACTAATTTGTACAATGTTACTTTCTTGTCTTTTGGATGATTAATTCATAAATGGATGATTAATTAATTGTCTGGCATTCTCATTTGTCCAACCAGTTTTGTATAATTATAAATGTATTAAAAGCAAGAATTTATCCAAATATGATTGATTTAACCCACTTTAGAAATATAATTTTTTTTTTTTTGGCAGAGAAATGTTTTTTCCCTTAGACTCAGGGTTCCAAACGATTCCGAACACTCAGGAGTTGGATGAATCTAGCTGGTCTTGGTTACAATCTGACTGTTCTTCATAAACTGTTCCGGAACAGCTTTACGGAACAGTTCAATTCCTGGAGTTGTTCCGGTTCCGACTGTTCCGGAAATTAACTGTTCTTGCCCATCTCTACAAGTTATATTACAGAGAACTGACGCTTATATCTAAGAAATGAAATTAACTGAAACGGTACAAACTTGGTACATTACCTTAGTCATATACATAAATTGTTTATGTTAATACAAGAATCAATACAAATGGAGTTTTTTCAAATATAAGAAACATCTAAATAATAAATTGATGTATTTGAAACAATAATCAACTTGCCTATATGGATAGCAAATCACTGAAAGAAAAAAAGGTATTTTGTTATTTTGTATTCGATAGATTAGGGCGTATTAATTACTATGATAAATAAAAAATCCGAAAACTATAACAACGAGTGTTGAAAAAAAATTCATTTACCATTTGTGTAGTTTGGTAATTTATTTCTTAATACCTTCCTTTCTTTTCTTACTGTCGTGTTCTTAGACATTTGCCTCTCCCCCTTTTCAAGAAGTTGTTATGAGGAAAACTTACTTTAATGCGAAAATACATAATTTATTGATATCAAGAGCAATTATAAATAAAAAACAAAATAGCAGTTGATATGATCGAAATAAAAAAACTACGAAAGATTGTTTTTACCAATGCTTTAAAAATATTTTAAAACTAAAGTAGACAACCGACATGTGAAAATATTTTAATTAAACATTTATATTCGTATAATTTTTTATATCTATAACACTCTATATGCTTTTATTATTAATATTTAATAAGAAAAACTGAATTTTTAAGTAATATCAGCATGAATTTTCATATTATTGGTTCTTTTCAGCAAAAAATAACTTAGTACAAATTAGATCAAAACTTACCTCTTGTAAAGATAGCTAGTAGTGTAACAGTAACAAATTTAAATGTAAACTAATAAACTCTTAATTTTACGTAACATTACAAAACGAATTGATAATGCATAAAATTCTATTTAAGCTTTGATAAAAAAATCATATATTTATATACAGTATACAATGTTATAACCTGACTGATGAATAACAAATGACCTTGTGTTGCGAACACGTGGAGTTAAATTATTCGTCCCAGACAATAAGAAGTAGTATTAAAAATATTGTCTTTCTATAATTTTTATGAAAAATTATAGTAAGACAATCTTACTATACTATTCCATGGAATAAAGTTGAATTATAATAAATATAAAAATATATAAAAAGTGTGAACTTTAATGGCCAGAAAGATTGGTTGGGTAATTTGGTTAGATCAATCTTCCTTTCCCGTCTGTGGGAAGCAAAGCTAATTCGATTATGTAATAGTAAGTCTCATCTTTCTCCTCAATAAAATAAAAAGTAGTATTTTTGTTGGACTTTCATAATTTTAATATTCTGGTCTCTTACAGTGTCGGTCAATAAATGAACCATTTGTCTTCATAAATTTCAATGTGAATTTAGCATACATTGTTAACAAATAGCTATTTTTAACAAACTTCATACTAACATATGATTTTTGTGCCACTCTAAAACCTGAGTATTCGATTGAAATTGAAACTATAATACAAATAGAAATTTGGAGTTGTCCATAAACTGTTTTCTTAATTACTGTACCATTTCCTAGAGTAAAATTAAATTCAGAGTATTTACGTTGCATATGCAACAATTAAATCAGCTACTTAAGGAAATATTTTATTATTTTATTGTTGTTTTTTATTTTAAATATAACCAAGTATATTGGAGAATTGTTTTGGTTGGAAAACATTGGATATTTTACTTCCTATTGTTTTGAGTCTCAAATTTGAAAACCTTCTGTCAATTAGAAATGTTTTAGTCTTGGATTCATAACGATCCCAGTGTAATGTTATTAGTAAAGGTGATATTTGTTTACCTAGATGACAGTTTTATTTCCTACAGTTTTTCAGAACAAACAAGCTCAGACAAAGAACATGTTAGTCTCTCATTTACTTTCAATCAGGTGGTTTCTTTATTTGACTGTGTCGTATTTATTACATGGAAACAGACAAAAAACGATTCCACATACTGAACTCTGTACAAAGAGGAACTATAAATAACTGGTAATTAAAAAAAACTATTTATAGAATAGTTCAATACATGGATGGCTCCTTTTTCAAATTATACACATTTAAATTTTATTTATGAAATCCAAATGTACGAATTGTAATTATGCCATTTAAATGTACACAGTTTAACCATTATACGTGTTACCTAGACAGTTTGGTGACAGGTAGACAGCTGTACCAACTTTCAATGTGAATTTAGCATACATTTTTAACAAATAACTATTTTTAACAAACTTCATACTAACATATAATTTTTGTGCCACTCTAAAACCTGAGTATTCGATTAAAATTGAAACTATAATACAAATAGAAATTTGGAGTTGTCCATAAACTGTTTTCTTATTGTAATCAGATTTAATTTCATACTTTTTACTTCATACTAATTACTTAATCAACTTTCAACTTGAAAGTACAGAGCTCTACAAACTTTTATTTCTGGCTGAAATAACATGTGAATTTTAGTAAAAAAGTAATTTAATCTTGAATGACGTTCTGTAGGTTTTACTGTGCTATAAATATTTCGTACACATATATGGCACAATATGTAACAAAAAATAACATGTTCAAACACAAAACAGGTCACGTGTTGTAACACAAAAGGTTACATTTTTATCCTATTTGGATGCAACCTAACTCTATAATATACCTCATATTATTTATTTATAAGTGGAATGAGCCAAACAGTAACTTAGAGATATGACCACTTTTACTCATTATACTCTTAACGAAAATCTCTGGGTCGAATAACGTTTCTACTATAAGAGTCGAAACTTTTCATTGTTTACTTTAGATGTACAGATGACGTAAACAAGATTAGACAAGATTTAATATCAAATTTTATTTTATGTAAAATCATTAAGATCTTTAAGACACTAAACCTGCTTTCTTCCCACCCGCCTACCCATACACGTACAGTGGTAATGACCCACCCGCCCACCCATACACGTACAGTGGTACTGACCCACCCGCCCACCCATACACGTACAGTGGTATTGACCCACCCGCCCACCCGTACACGTACAGTGGTATTGATAAAAAAAATAAAATAATAATAAAATAACAGAATATATATTTGAGAAGTGATCAAAATGAATTTCACTTCTTCTTGCACCTTTAAAGATTTTATCCTCTCAAAATAATATCTTTACTTATTTTGGAAAATTTAAAATTACGTTGCTTGATATTGCTTTTAACATTTTCACCTATTAATTGTCCGATTATCTATAATAATTTTACAGATGTTGTTATGGACACCTTTTAAAATAAAAGCAACTGCAGAGATGGCAATACGGGGTGTCCCATAATTAAAGTGCCAAACTTCGGGAAATGCTTATGTAAGTAAAAATAAAGAAAAAAGCTGTATATGGCTTTTTTGCTGCCTCTTAACACAACTGTTAATGTGTCTCGGTCATTCTTGTCCGATTCTAACGTTTTTGATATTGATGGATTGGTAATAAAATTATCTAAACATACGTATTTTTGTATATTTTTTCCGTTTTCCCGCAATTTCCTTTTAGAAATCTAAAATGTCCACTACTTTGGAATTTAAAATTGGATAAAGTAAACTTTTTTCTTAGAATCTATTTTTCTTAGAATATTAGAATCTATTATCTTAACATGTATAGCGAGTTTCATAAAGATAAGTTGAGCCAACTCAGAGATAAAAATTCTTTAGTGAAAAAAAACAAAAAAACAAACTGGTGGAACAATGTGGTAAAAGAAGGGTTTTTGGAAAAGAATTCATGAATTTCTCTTTATTTTGGCCTATATAACAATTTCTTGAAGTTTGGCACTTAATTGTGGGACACCCTGTATATATACTGTATAAAAAAAACTAGAATTTTAAATGTAGAAATGGGGCGAGAAAGGATAGTTAGCATGTATAAGAGCATGTTTAATTTAAAAAGTCTTTTGTGTTCTGTAGTTAAAGTTTTATATGTACAACTCTCATGATCTAAAACACTGATTGATTTGTCAATTTTAGATGGAGTTAATATTGGTATTCTTCATTTTTTTTAAAATAAATAGCATTTCTGGCGAAAGGCCATGTAAAAAATTGTTCTTTATTGGTAGTTTATGAAAGTTTAGATATAAAAAAATCTGATTGACATGAAGTTCATTTGTCCTAAATCCTTAATGAAATATATTTTGTCATAGATTTGATATATTTTTTCGACAAGTTTAAATTGTATAGTAAAAGTTGTATAAACAGTTTATATATTTAAGTTATAAAAATACACTTTTGAACTTCAGCATCTAATTATCGTAGACCTGATTAAAAGTATATAATTTGTAATTAAAATACAAACGCTGGATTGAATTAATTAACGTAACTTAACATGTAATAGAATTTAGTATGATACATCTATAAACAATTTAATTTGATAAAACACCAGATTTTGTGAAAAAGGAAGGCTGCAGATAGCGGAAAAGGAAATGTAAAACTTCCAGGGAGGCTTATCATAATTGGATCACGTTCTCACGCAACTCTTGAGACTAGCTCTGATGTTAATAACTACACTTAAAAAACAAAACTTGGTCCTTTCTTCAGACGATGTTCACGCAGGACTGCAGACATTGTTTTATTGCAGCCATGACGAGAGTACGGCCAACTTTAAATTAGAACTTGAAATAGATGGTTAAAAAAATTAATATTAATTAAAACCATTGAATGAAAACCATTATTGTCGGCGCAGAAATTGTGTGTACCAAAGTTTGAAGGTTGTTTTCTAAGAAACTAAGAGGCATATGAAAACTCCAATCATATCATTATTTTCTTTGCTCAATTGTGCGTAACAATATATGAATTTAAAACTTTTATTATATTGATTGTAATCAGTTTAAATTTATCAATATGAAGTTATTTCAAATCAATTTAAAATCACTGCATTTACTTACACAAATGAATACAATTTATCGTAACTATACATGTAATAAGGATTACAACACAAGGATTAAAATAATTAATTTTACATCCTCTAGAAACTAAGAAAACAATATTTCAGGTAATCGATAACAACGCTTTTTTTTGGCAAGATAAAACTCTAAAATCTATGAAACCTATAGGAAACTTTGCTATCAACCACATATTAAAATATAAATGCGCCACATAAACGGATGTTTGAGTAATAATGGTGTACATTTGAAGTAAAGTGAAAACTAGTTAAAATTCCGGTTTTTTCGTTCCAACTGAAATAAAAATTGTTAGAACTTACTGTATAATACAATTTTAAAACTCGCATATCACAACGCACAAGGAAACAAGGAAAACTATCGCATGATTGTGTTTTCATAGATCTCTTAGTTTCTTATAAAATAACCTTCAAACTCGCGTACACATAACTTCTCACCGACAGTAATTAACGCTTGCGGGTAATCCTATTTGTGCGTTTACTGCCTGCTACTAATTGGGCGTTTATATAAAAAGTTTATTTCCGAACGATAAGGAAAATGTAAAGAACATGGCGGCATTTTCATTAAATATTTTCTTAAGATATTTTAAATGACATGTGACACAAAACAGTTTTGCTGCTCGTTAATTCTAATTCATACCGTATGACTTTAATTATACTATACTCGTAATTGTCTTTACTTAAACGCGGTAAGTTTTGAATCAACTTTTAAGTTATAAGTTTAAGTTAGTACAAAAAATTATTCATATAAAAAAGGGTCAGTAAACAAATCTAAGTTTACTTTTTATTTTGGTAACATTCAACTAAATGTCACAAACAATTAATAAATTCGTAACTCTGTGATTGTATATTCTAATAAAAATAAATTTAAATCGATAGGTAAAAACGTTGTAAATATAGTCATGTTCATCCAATAATAAAAATTTTTAAAATGATTTAAATGGAAATTAGTTTTTTTATATCACTCTACAATTAAAAAGACAGAATAATGTAAAAAAAAAAAATTATGAAGATTTACTTTTTATTTACAACAATTTATTTTGTTTATAGTATAGTTTATTTATACATTAAAGTAACTAATACTGTAATTTTTTACATAGAGGAATGAGGTATCTTATATAATTTACTAGGAAAAGTAATTTTATTTATTTATTCATAAGACGCCGATCGTCAAGATATGGGCGAATATGGATTTAGAATGAGTGTGATGAGTGTAGATGAGCGAATTGTTATAAGCTAAGGCCGACTATTCCTTCGAAATTGTCATTAATTAATAGCCCAATAACAAATGAACAGCCGGTGGTTATCAGCTGATCCTTCTCAAAAAGTGTTACGACTCTGATTGGGATCGAACTTAGAACCTTTAGCACATGAAGCTGGGATTGAACCAACTACGCTACCGACCAATTAATTTAGATTACTCTCTATAAAGAAGTACTCTTTAGGTAGTTATTATAAAGACGTCCATGATATCAAATTAAGTGTAAGAAAATCACTTAATAAGATGCAATTAAATTCTAATTTTAGGCTGACTCTGGTAGTTAATAATAAATTCCAACAGTTGCACTTCTAAAATATAGAGAAAAAGTGATATTTCCTACCAGAACAGTTTATTGATTTAATGTTTTCCTGTTTTTAGAGAAATTTTTAAGGAAATGATTAAAATTTATTAATTTACATTTAATTCATTATTCATTTGTAAGACGCCGATCGTAAAACTATGGGCGAATATGAGGGGCGAATGAGATGAACGAGTGTAATTTAATTCATTATTCATTTGTAAGACGCCGATCGTAAAACTATGGGCGAATATGAGGGGCGAATGAGATGAACGAGTGTAGTCATTGTTACTATCTGAGATCTACTTAGCTCATAAAGTCCATTCATTAACAGCCCAAGATCCATGGAAACCATGGGACCTACAGCTTTACGTGGTGTTGGTCTGATTTTCAGCTAACAAGTTTTTTTAATGTGAGTGTAATATTTAGTTAATTAAAATGGTAGATAGTAAATACATATTGAAGTTAAAAAATATTTTGTCGATAATAATTAATTTCTTTAGTTCTTACTAAATTTTACTAAACATATATAGTCTCCATATTGAACATCATTGTTGATTCAGTAATAGTTTTAGGAAAACATTAACTAAATTTCCGAACTATTTTAAGTAAGAAGAACGATCTAATAATGAGCTTAGAACAAAATTTACATATTAAAATGTTAAGATTTATATATCTTAACTTATATATCTTATATATCTTAAATACCACTGTACGTGTATGGGCCAATACACGTACAGGGTTCAATACATGTTACAATACATGGGGTGGGTGGGTCAATACCACTGTACGTGTATGGGCGGGCGGGTGGGTCAATACCACTGTACGTGTATGGGCGGGCGGGTGGGTCAATACCACTGTACGTGTATGGGCGGGCGGGTGGGTCAATACCACTGTACGTGTATGGGCGGGCGGGTGGGTCAATACTACTGTACGTGTATGGGCGGGCGGGTGGGTCAATACCACTGTACGTGTATGGGCGGGCGGGTGGGTCAATACCACTGTTCGTGTATGGGCGGGCGGGTGGGTCAATACCACTGTACGTGTATGGGCCATTTTGGATCAATTAAAATTAGACTTCTTAAAAATTAGCCAATATGAAAGGCGTGCGTGCGTGCGTGCGGGCGGGCGTGTGTGCGGGCGGGCGTGTGTTGTGTTAATTAAGAAGTAACAATGAAACTAAATTCAATGAAACTGAATTTTATTCATGAACCCAGAAAAAAGTGGAAAACAATCTTAAAACATGGGATCTGTACACTGAATCCCTCTCTATATCGAGGGGTGGAATTACTTAATAAAGCAAGTAAGTGATTTGCATCATTAAAGCTAATCAACAACCCATATTATGTAATAATTGAAAATAAGTGATCATTTACATGAATTTGATCGGTTACAATATAACTTATTATATAAAACTAAACATCCATTAACCTTTCAAACAGGGTTAATGGAGGTACTTTTATTTTTAATACCTTCAAATAATTAACGATGTTACTAATGTGTTTTTACATTCTCCCATATGAGTTAGCATAGAGAAAGTATTGTGATCGTAAACAAGTTTTGTTACAAGTTGGTATAAAAATTTATTTTAGGGTCCCCTGAACCCAAAAAGTGGGGGTTTTCCGAAAAACATTTTTGATGTCTGTCCGTATGTGTATCTGTCTGTGTATGTGAACTTCTCTGGAGACCAAACGGATGGATCGATTTTTAACAAAATTTGGTTTGTAGATGTATTTAGCCAATATCTCCAGACTATTTTTGTTGTTGAAATTTTAGTTTTTTTATTTTTATGGGAAAACATACAAAAATGGAATTTTCTCAAAAAATGGCTCGAACGATTTTGATTAAATTTACAGAAAAGATGTGAGTTATAATCTAAAATATTTTGGTAAAAACAGCATTTCTTTAATTTGACTAGTTTTTGAGTTATGGCAATAAAATATATTTGGTTTTTTATTTTTAAAAAAGTTTTTATTTTTTTTTAATATGGGGGAACGTTTGTGCCAATTCTTTGGAACCATTTATTTATCAACATAATGAAACCTACCATGTAAAAACTGTTATTTTTTACAATTTTACCTATGTCTCTACCTGCATTAGATTTACAACCTCAGTTTAAAACAAATTCGTGTTTATTTGTAATGAAACAAGAATATATAATGTTATGCCTATTAGAACATGTTTAGATTATGTTAGAATTTCAGTTCTTAATAAGAACAACTTCCATGTTTACTTACAAAATGCATCTATTAGATTTGAGGCATGTTATTATGTTGAATAAACATGGTCATATAAATACAATAGAATAAAACATTATGGAAACGCTTTCAAAACAACGTTATTTTTTCCATAGATAATTTTATAATTTAATTTTTTTAGTATTTGTGTTCCATAAAATATAACTTTTGATCAGAATAATTTACTTTGAACCGTTCAATAGTGGAGAAATAATGTGGTTCAAATTCTTACTTTGAATTTTAAATGACTGATACTCTGGAAAGGATAAATCTTTCGAAGTCCAATTTGCGGCAATTAATTTCTCTCGAAGAGTCCTTTTATTTGATACCAAAATCGACCTAGGCTTACGTTGAAGATTTTCATTCAACTTCTCATGGGCCGTGTCCCTGAAAAGACGAAATTTCTTTTACGCTAATGGCGTAAAACGTATGTATTTTGTAACGATGATCATGTATAATATTTCAGTTTTACAAGTGAAGTCATTTCCATATTTTATCCACCATGTGTATTTATTAGTGCCATTTCTTGTTGTGAGAAAATATTTGGTTTAAAAGTCAAGTTTATTATCATTACTCTTTGGTAATTTAAATACGTTATTACATTATATGTTAGGGCATTCGTAAGTTTATTAGCCTATAAAGTTAAGACATTAGTAATGTTAATGTCTATATTGTATAAAATATAGTTAGGACATTAGACATATAAAAATAAACAACCAGATTAGTTTCTTTTCACGTCAACTTCAATGTACCTTTAATGTCAACTCTAATGTACCTTTCACGTCTACTCTAATGTACCTTTCATGTCAACTCTAATGTACCTTTCATGTCAACTCTAATGTACCTTTCATGTCAACTCTAATGTACCTTTCACGTCTACTCTAATGTACCTTTCATGTCAACTATAATGTACCTTTCACATCTACCTAATGTACCTTTCATGTCAACTCTAATGTACCTTTCTTTCATGTCAACTCTAATGTACCTTTCATGTCAACTCTAATTTACCTTTTACGTCTACTCTAATGTACCTTTCACGTCACCTCTAATATACTTTGCACGTCAACTCTAATGTACTTTTTAAAGTCATCTAGAGGGTATATCGTGTCCTATTGTAGAGCAAAGTTAATTTATCCAATAGCCAAAAATTCAGTTTTAATAGCTAATCAATATAATAAATATAACACTCCTTCAAAATATATTTAAAAATAAGACATCCTGAGGTAGAGAAAGAAGAAACAAGGCAGGAGTATCATCTCTTTCACAAGCTCCCTCAAACTTCAGTTTCCAAAGCCCGCGTAGGGAATTTATGTTGATTTGATGCAGTCTTCTTTCGATCTCATGGATACAAACTTTACATTCTGATCAACATCAAGAAACCTCTCTCACAGTTTGATAGCCTAAAATATTATGTTTATTAACATAGTAATAAAATAATAACTAATTGGGTCATTTATGAATTTAATAATTAATTTTGATATCCATAAAATAAAAGCTATCTTTAACCTATGTAGAAACATTGACATACAAATTCAATTTGAAAGACAATATATTGTACTTAAATACAGTATAGTGAATTTAATGCACTGGAACAATATTTTTCTTAAGCAAAAGATAATACAGAATACAAGATACGAAATGTATTACAGTTCATAATAAATTAGGGTAACCCAGAGCAGAAATCAGTTAATTTTACATTTCAGATGTTACGGAATGCTACATTAAACCTAACACTATTTTATATTGTTGACAGAATATAATTTTGACTAACCCATCATAAAAATGATTGCTGTATTTCAAAGCTTAAATTATAAACACTACTACCATGTTAATTATAACACTACATGTAATAATTAAGATGGTATGAACAGGTTCATAGGAGCATTAACACGTTCATAGGAGCATGAACACGTTCATAGGAGCATAAACACGTTCATAGGAGCATGAACTCGTTCAGAGGCATTAACGCACCTCTGGAACCTCTGGGTAGTGGGTCGTATCAAAAATATTTTAATTTATAAGCCTGTGATAATTCAAATCAAATCAAAAACAAATTTATTCAAAATTAAACAGAGACTACCCGTCTGTGAGCAGAGAAAGAGCCCTAAATCTTCAGTCTCTTACTATTAAAAAAAATTATGGTTTTTAGTTAATGTAAGATATTTAAAATTAATTTTTAATAAAAAAAAAAGACTTTACAGATGAATAGAAAAATATTAATTTATGTTAAATTTGACAACAAAAAGCTAATCTACCGGTTACCAAAATATTCGACGGGGAGGGGGATATGATATACACCTCATGTATGATATTTCAAAACTGATAGTAATTAGAATTAAATGGGAGGGTGTAAAATAAAATAAACAATTATTACAACGGTTTCTATATTTTCATACCTAGCGAGTTAAGTAAGACTACACTGAATAATAATCATTATAAAAATACTATAAAGTGATTTATAAATCAATATGATGAAGTTATCAGATTATTTAATATAGGGTTGATTAAATGGTTGATATTAGGGGTGGTCAATATAATGGTAAAATATTGATGCTCGACTTATGAGTACGGTGAACAAATACGCTCCTCAACTGTCCTTTGCCTAGGGACAGCAGCCACTCAGTCAATATAACGGTAAAATATTGATGCTCAACTTATGAGTACAGTGAACAGATACGGTCCTCAACTGTCCTTGGTCTAGGGACAACAGCCACTCAGTCAATATCACGGTAAAATATTGATGCTCGACTTATGAGTACGGTGAAAAAATACGCTCCTCAACTCCTTTGTCTAGGGACAGCAGCCACTCAGTCAATATAACGGTAAAATATTGATGCTCGACTTATGAGTACGGTGAACAAATACGCTCCTCAACTGTCCTTTGTCTAGGGACAGCAGCCACTCAGTCAATATCACGGTAAAATATTGATGCTAGACTTATGAGTATGGTGAAAAAATAAGATCCTCAACTGTCCTTTGTCTAGGGACAACAGCCACTCAGTCAATATAACGGTAAAATATTGATGCTCGACTTATGAGTACGGTGAAAAAATACGGTCCTCAACTGTCCTTTGTCTAGGGACAGCAGCCACTCAGTCAATATAACGGTAAAATATTGATGCTCGACTTATGAGTACGGTGAACAAATACGGTCCTCAACTGTTCTTTGTCTAGGGACAACAGCCACTCAGTCAATATAACGGTAAAATATTGATGGTCGACTAATGAGTACGGTGAACAAATACGGTCCTCAACTGTCCTTTGTCTAGGGACAACAGCCACTCACTCAATATAACGGTAAAATATTGATGCTCGACTTATGAGTATGGTGAACAAATATGGTTGTCAACTGTCCTTTGTCTAGGGACAGCAGCCACTCAGTCAATATCACGGTAAAATATTGATGCTCGACTTATCCGTACGGTGAACAAATACGATCCTCAACTTTTCTTTGTCTAGGGACAACAGCCACTCAGTCAATATAACGGTAAAATATTGATGCTCGACTTATGAGTACGGTGAACAAATACGGTCCTCAACTGTCCTTGGTGAAGGGACAGCAGCCACTCAGTCAATATCACGGTAAAATATTGATGCTCGACTTATGAGTACGGTGAACAAATACGTTCCTCAACTGTCCTTTGTCTAGGGACAGCAGCCACTCAGTCAATATAACGGTAAAATACTGATGCTCGACTTATGAGTACGGTGAACAGATAAGGTCCTCAACTGTCCTTTGTCTAGGGACAACAGCCACTCAGTCAATATCACGGTAAAATATTGATGCTCGACTTATGAGTACGGTGAACAGATACGGTCCTCAACTGTCCTTTGTCTAGGCACTGCAGCCACTCAGTCAATATAACGGTAAAATATTGATGCTCGACTTATGAGTACGGTGAAAAAATACGGTCCTCAACTGTCCTTTGTCTAGGGACAGCAGCCACTCAGTCAATATAACGGTAAAATATTGATGCTCGACTTATGAGTACGGTGAACAAATACGGTGTTCAACTGTCCTTTGTCTAGGGACAGCAGCCACTCAGTCAATATAACGGTAAAATACTGATGCTCGACTTATGAGTACGGTGAACGGATACGGTCCTCAACTGTCCTTGGTCTAGGGACAACAGCCACTCAGTCAATATTACGGTAAAATATTGATGGTCGACTTATGAGTACGGTGAACAGATAAGGTCCTCAACTGTCCTTTGTCTAGGGACAGCAGCCACTCAGTCAATATCACGGTAAAATATTAATGCTCGACTTATAAGTACGGTGAACAGATAAGGTCCTCAACTGTCCTTTGTCTTTGGGACAGCAGCCACTCAGTCAATATAACGGTAAAATATTAATGCTCGACTTATGAGTACGGTGAACAGATAAGGTCCTCAACTGTCCTTTGTCTAGGGACAGCAGCCACTCAGTCAATATCATGGTAAAATATTGATGCTAGACTTATGAGTATGGTGAAAAAATAAGATCCTCAACTGTCCTTTGTCTAGGGACAACAGCCACTCAGTCAATATCACGGTAAAATATTGATGCTCGACTTATGAGTACGGTGAACAAATACGGTCCTCAACTGTCCTTTGTCTAGAGACAACAGCCACTCAGTCAATATCACGGTAAAATATTGATGCTCGCCTTATGAGTACGGTGAACAAATACGGTCCTCAACTGTCCTTTGTCTAGGGACAGCAGCCACTCAGTCAGAACTCGTTTAATTCAGTGCACACAGCCACTCTCTACTACAATTATAGGTTGAGGTACATTTCTATAAATGTAATCCTTGATTTATTTTACTATGGTTTCGGTACAGTTGTAATTAAAACATTCAAAATAATTTATGTTATAAAATATTAACTTATTTCAAATGAAAATAAAGTATTGACTGTTTCAGCACACAATAAGCCTAATGATTGTGTGTTATGAACTTTGAGTGAGTAACCCGGATTATAAACTTGATGGATACTACTGACCCTTATAAGCCAAGCTGATAATATGTACGTATTAAAGTTACATGACGAACAGACATTAAAACAAAATAAATTTCACCTATTTTCAGACCTGATTAACATAAATAATCGTTTAAAAATATTATCTCTTGTATTGAGACCCATCCCCCCACCAAAGCTGGAAAGCGTGCCAACTGGGGGATGGCTCAAAACAAATCGAGCGATGGGATCACGGGTGACTCCAGGCTCCAACATGGTCCTCAGGCCAGGCTAGCAGTGCAGAAGGTCGGCAATTCCCCGACGGCAGGCCGAGGGTGAAACGTCCTACTCAAGGACCCTGGAGTTTAGGAGTCTCTCAGCCGAACATAGTAATCTCAGCAGGCAGAGCCAAAGACCAAATGACGGCCAACCTGACAGACGACTCCAGAGAAACTAGAACTACTCGAACAATCTAGAAGCCGGTCAACCTGACCGAAGCTGCTGGAAACCGGAACGAAACGGAACTGGGCCAACGGCTACCAAAGTACGCAAAACGCAAGGCAAAAGCGAATCTCAGGCAGCCTTGCAGACAATGACGAAAAAAACGAAACTGTACCGGTCCAAGACCCGGTACAACCTCCCTCTGCAAACCTCAACACACCCAGGCAGGGGAGCAAACTCGGTACCTCAGGGAACCAAGAGAAGACGAAGACCTCCGAAGAGTGGTGTTCCAAGGACGTCCAAGAGAAACTAAGAGGGGAAACCCCTCGAACAGGGAGCAAACTACCCTGACTGTCGGGCCCGACAAGAAAAAAGAGAGAAAGAAGACTCTCTCAGAACAGCCACCTAGGGCGCAGAGGTGATCAATCTCTTTGCCCCAAGAAACCCCCAGGAACACCAACTCCTGGATCAACCGTTCCCCGGAAAGCCTTAAGCTGGGACACATGGGCTTTCCTGAACACCCTGCCTGACTGGGGATCAACCAGCAGAGCAGTCACCGGTGACAAAAACCTGTCGATGCGGTGGGGACCAGACCACCGATAGCACAACTTGGCAGCTCTTCGTTCCGCGGCCGAACTGACCGGGTGAGCCTGACAAAGAACCAGATCTCCAACCTGAAAAGGGTTAGGAGTGCGACCCTTATCATACCTCCTCCTCACTCTCTCTCTAGCACGTAGCAGGTTGCGCCGAGCAGCCCGCCACGTGGACACTACGTCAGTGGCACCTGGCGTAGGTAGAAGATCCTCTAACCTCCACAAGTTGGACAAAGGGTTGTTAGGAGGGTAGCCATGTAGAATTTCGAAGGGAGTGGCATTGTGACTCTCATGCTTAGAAGAGTTAAAAGCAAGCTGGAGCCAAGAGAGACTCTCATCCCAGGTGTTCTGCTTCTCAGCATGGAAGGAAATAAGGGCAGACCGAAGATTGCGGTTGAACCGCTCTGCATGAGAAGGCTGTGGGTAATACGGAGAGGTAGTCACATGCCTGATACCATTGCCAAAACAGAACCTACGAAACTCATGGGAGGTAAACTGGCTACCGTTGTCGGACACAAGAGTGGAAGGCACACCAAAGTGCTGGAAGAGTTGGGACTGGAGAGCACGGATGGTGAGCTTAGCCGTGGCACTCCGAAGTGGGAAAAGCCAAACGAACTTCGAGAAAGCATCCACACAAACAAGTAGGTAGGAGTTACCTGACTTGCTACGGGGAAAAGGACCCACGTAGTCGATGAACACCTTCTCAAAAGGACGCTCGGCCACCTCAGAAGATAACAACCCTAACCTTGCATTCTGACTAGGCTTGCTGAGAGAGCACAGGTGACAAGCCCGCACCCTGCCAGCAACATCCCGGTCCATGCCCTTCCAGATGAAGTACCTACGAATCTTAGCGATGGTCTTATGAATGCCAAGATGACCGCCCACAAGAGAAGAGTGATAATACTGAAAGACCATCGGTACTAGATGACCAGGCAGCACTACACGGGGTTCACCCCTCTGTCGAGGACGGCAACAGAGGACCCCTTTGGACAGAAAATAGGGAGGGTGGGCACCTCCCTCTTGAAGCTCACCTAAGATGACTGACAGCTCAGGATCTTTCTGTTGATGGGACAGTAGGTCGTCAAAAGCCAGAGGAAAATCCAGAAGAACAGCACCACACTGAGCAACAGCCTCAGTAGGTGGATCACTGGGTTCGTGATACATGCGGGAAAGAGCATCCGCGATGACATTCTGGGTACCCCTAAGATGTTGGACTCGGAACTTAAAGGCAGAAATTTTGACCACCCAGCGACCAATTTTCCCGAGCTGTCTGGGATGGGCAAGAAGCCAAGACAGTGCCTGATTGTCTGTCTCCAGCAAGAACTCAGCGTGTTCCAAGAAACGCCGAAACTTGTCCGTACCAAAGACAACAGCCAGGCACTCTAACTCATAGATGGAAGAAGCTTTCCTTTCCTGGTGAGACAACGTCCTCGAAGCAAAAGCGATGGGCTGCCTGACCCCATCAAACTCCTGAGAAAGAACAGCAGCAATGGCGGAGGAGGAGGCATCAGTCTGAAGAACAAATTCTCTGCTGAAATCAGGCATCCGCAGGACAGGAGGTTGCATGATAGCCTCCTTGAGAGCATCAAAGGCAGTCTGCTGAGCTTGGCCCCACACAAAAGGGACACCTTTCTTTCGCAGCTCGTTCAACGGGGCAGCAAGCTCGGCCACGTTAGGGATGAAGCGACGGTAAAAATTCACCATCCCCACAAAACGGGCAATCCCCTTGGCATCTCTGGGAGGAGGAAAATCCCGAATGCCCTGGGTCCTCGCAGGATCAATGCAGACGCCTCGAGAAGATATAAGATGACCCAGAAAAGAAATCTCAGGACGAGCAAAAGTGACTTTCTCTGGATTGACGGTAAGGCCAGCTGATTTGAGGCGACTAAGAACTTCCTCCAGATGTTGCATGTGTTCCCCGAAAGTCTCACTGTAGACAAGAAGATCGTCCAGGTAATTGAAAACAAACTTGAACTTCACATCATGGAAGATGGAATCAAGCAGACGAGTAAGAGTCTGGGCACCCACAGCAAGACCCATAGGAACCCTAGTGAACTGGTAAAGATTCCAGGGAACACAGAAGCTAGTCATAGGCCGTGATTCCTTCTTCAATGGAATCTGATGGTAGGCCTGGTTCAAATCAAACACACTGAAAAACTTAGCCTTACCGAACCAATCAAACGCAGAATGCAAATCAGGCAGAGGTACCGAGTCAATAGCGACCTTAGCGTTGAGCCTCCGATAATCCATCACAAGCCTAGACTTACCATTAGGCTTGGGCACAAGAAAAGCTGGACTGGCATAAGCAGAACGAGACGGTTCAATCACACCCTTGCTCAGAAGATCCTCAATCATAGCCCTCATAACCTCCATCTTTGGGGGAGCAAGTTTGTACGGATGACTTCTAACTGGCTGAGAATCGGTGAGGTGGATCTCATACTCCAGAAGAGAAGTGACCCCAAGCTCAGCCGTAAGCACATCAGGAAACCGCAAACACAGCCTCCTAATGGCCTCCGCCTGCTCAGGGGGGAGATGACCAACCGGATCCACCTTGGGTTGTTCGGGCTCACAACCCACCTCTCGGACTGCAGGAGGGCAGTCAGAATCACCTACTAGAGGCACCAAAACTCGCCGATTAAACTTGAAAAACATCTGGCGCTTCTGGAGGTCAAGCACCATACCACTCTTAGAAATGAAGTCTGCCCCTAGGATACAAGAAACCGCCAGGTCCTTGGCAACAAGAAAACCCCACCTCCAGGAAAATCCTTCAATTTTAAAATGGAAAAACGCCTTTAGAATTATAGGTAGAGGAGTTTGGGATGCCGTCCAGCAAGTAATAGAAGAAGGCTCGGTGTGCCTGACAAGTCCTAAGGCGTCAAGGGACTCAAAAAGAGAAAGGCTGATGATACTGCATGCCGAACCAGAATCAAGAAGGGCTCGACACACCGTACCACCAAAAGATACAAAAACGCCAGGACACACTGAGGTGACCGCACTAAGTCCCAGGGAAGCCATGCCAGCAAGGGCCGAAAAATCCCCGACACTCCTGCTATGGGCACGTGTCAAAGGCAAATGGCCACGGTCACTCGCAACAACGCGGGGAGCTACTGTGGAGGCAACCCCCCGCGCTGAGCGTTTCCCGCCCCACGACCTCGAGCACGTGGACAGTCACGTCGAATGTGACCAGGTTGGCCACAAGCAAAACACACAACAGGAGGCCGAGAACCACGACCCTCCACTGGCTGACTCACACCTACAGACATAGCTGGTCGACGGGTGGGGAGAGCACGATGACTCTCAGAATCCCTCCCTTGCTGGTCTGAGAACTGCACGCTGCGCGAAACAATGCACAGCTGAAGCAGCTCCCGAAAAGTCGAAGGAACACCAGCAAAAACCAATCTGCACCCGTGATCCCATTCAACAAAGTAACCAAGCGGATTGCCTAGGGTTTTTTTTTTTTTTGTAAAACTTTCAACAGCCGTTTTACTCGAACGGTACCGTGTTATATTTTCTTTTAAATTATTTAATTTTTAAACTTTCACCAAAAGGGGATTATTGTTCTTTTGCTTAACTTTTAATTCGGAGCTGCCCAGGGATTCCGGCTTACTCCCTGGCCTGGTGGAATCAAGGGTTTCGGGCTAAATTGCCGGTTTAAATGTTGTGATCCAAAAGTTTTCTAAATTTTCACTTTTATTTGGGGCTTAATATTTTCTTACGTTTTGGGGTGTCTCAGGCTAAACTGCAGATAGGCCATGTAGTTGTTAATTTGTTAATTTTGGTATTTGTTGAGTTTGTTGTTCTTGTAGCTTTTGTGTGTTTTGTTATTTATTTAAGTGCAAATTTTATATTGTGGCCTTCTGCCTATTTTATATTGTGGCCTTCTGCCGTTTTGATTTATTAAATGATGTTTCTTGAAATAAAATTAGTTTTGCTCAGCTGCCGAGTGTTATTTTGACCCTCCAACTGCCACCCGTGATCCCATTCAACAAAGTAACCAAGCGGATTGCCTAGGGTTTTTTTTTTTTTTTTTTTTTTTTTTTTTTTTTTTTTTTTTTTAAATATAAAGTTAAATGATTTATTTGGTTTTTAATTGTTTTTTTTTTTTTTAATTAATTATTTATTTGTTTCTTTATTTTTTTTTTTCCTACGTATTACCAAGACACCTTGACGGTAGGTCGGCCAACCATGGCCTACTAACTGGCAAACCCCCACCGTCAACAACCAAGAAAGAATTAATTTTTTTTTTTTTTTTTTTATAGGCAACCACGCTCTGCTACCAATTGAGACCCATCCCCCCACCAAAGCTGGAAAGCGTGCCAACTGGGGGATGGCTCAAAACAAATCGAGCGATGGGATCACGGGTGACTCCAGGCTCCAACATGGTCCTCAGGCCAGGCTAGCAGTGCAGAAGGTCGGCAATTCCCCGACGGCAGGCCGAGGGTGAAACGTCCTACTCAAGGACCCTGGAGTTTTGGAGTCTCTCAGCCGAACATAGTAATCTCAGCAGGCAGAGCCAAAGACAAAAAGACGGCCAACCTGACAGACGACTCCAGAGAAACTAGAACTACTCGAACAATCTAGAAGCCGGTCAACCTGACCGAAGCTGCTGGAAACCGGAACGAAACGGAACTGGGCCAACGGCTACCAAAGTACGCAAAACGCAAGGCAAAAGCGAATCTCAGGCAGCCTTGCAGACAATGACGAAAAAAACGAAACTGTACCGGTCCAAGACCCGGTACAGTATAAAAGGTAGTAACTTATCAAATCATCTATATTTAGGATTATATGGAGTTGCTTCAGTAGAGGGATATGAGTTAAAGAGTTTTTGTGATAAAAATTATTTCAGTTTGAATTGGGATTAAAAGAAAATTACGATAAAATTATAGCTAGTACACATAAAAAATGCGTACTTGGTTTTCTGGACTATAAAACTTTCTTATCTATGAGAATTTATATTACTGATGATGACTTAGAGAGTACCACGTAAAGAAGGACAAGCAAGTGTAGAGAACCACCCAGAAGCGAAGCAAGAGCGGTCTGTTAGTATACAGGGTGTCTATTATGTCTAGAAACACCCAAATATATTCTTTATTAGGTAATCAAAATATAAATTCTAAACCTTTTACAATCGTGATAGGGATTGGGCACTTACGTTTTGAAACAATGTTTTGTCATTTCACATTAACGTGGGACTTGTTGAGGGTATAGTCAATATTCTTAACAAAAGCCTACACCTTGCGATTCATAATTTTGAAGGTAATATTTACTGAATTGAATCCCATAAACTGAATCTCTAAGAAAACACTCTATCAGAAAATAGAACACTTTGAGGATTGACAATTTGCTAATGTTCAACAATGTAATATTAACACGGTTCTTGTGACAGGATATTTTAGAGTATTTTTGAATGGGTTTTAAAACGTTTAATTAATTGGTTTGAAACAAAAATTTCATTTTAAGCTGGTTTTATTAGTACAAATGTGTTAAGAGTACTAATAGAAATGAATGGTTTATTTGATAAATTTCTTATAAAAATAAAATTAATTTATGATGTTAGAAAAGGCTTAACACTAATCTTTCAGCATTACTTAGTGTCAAAGTAAATGTTCTAATTGTCTTCCTTATTCAGTTTGACAATGATATAAATGAAATTGTTGAATATCAGCTAATTTTCAATACTAAAAGTGCGCTAATTTCCAATAGAGTGACTCCTTAGAGATTCGGTTTGTGGCTTTAAATTCAGTAAACTATTACCTTTAAAGTGATGTATCAAAAGGTATATGCTTCTATTAGGAATATTGACGATACTCTCAACAGGACGTCCCCCGTTAGTGTGAAATGACAAAACATTGGTTCCAATAAGTAGGCCCTCAATCCTTATCACGATTTTAAAAAGTTTGAATTTGAATTTTGATTTATAAAGGGTATATTTGGTTGTTTCCAGACATAATAGAGATCGTGTATATATAAATAATACAGAGTAGGTGACAATCTCTTTTGGGGATTTCGATAGCATCAAGTTCTTGGTCTCGACTTGGTGAAGTCTTTAAAGGAATAACGGTATTATTTTACCTTCATGTTTATCATGTGAGGGAAAATAAACGAGTCTTATGTTATTTTTCTGGATATTCTTTAATATTTGCTTTACTCATGTTTATAATACGACAAACTTTCCATCCTACTTTTAATTTAATTATGTGTTTTTAGTTTTATATGTGTCTTAACTTACATGTTAGGTAATAAATTTAAGAAAATATGAGTTTAGACACAAATGCGTTATTATTTGAGTATAAGAAAATAGTAGAGACTAGAAAAGAAGTAGTTAACAAGAACGACACAAGAACTATTGTCGTTAACAGAAACCTAGTAGAATCAACCAGACACTCAAATAAATTAAACTGATAAATATTTCAAATTAACTATATAGTTGATATATTAAGTGAAGAAAATTAAGTAAGATGTTTCTAAAATTAATTTTTGACATATTTTGCAATAGAGATTGTGATTTTAAGTTGAGTGCATATTATTTGTTTGTTAATCAGAAACTAAACAATAATTTAATTTGTTGTTGTATGACTATATGAAGTTTTAGTAACTGTATTCAGGGTGGACAAAAATATGGAAACGTTTTCACAACTTCTGTATGACTTTACTTGTAAAAGTTAAATCTTGTACATGATTATGGTTACAAAGAACATACTTCATGACGCCATTAGCGACATTTCATCTTTTCAGGGGGACGGTCCATGAGGAGTTTAACGACAATCTTCAACGTAAGCCTAGGTCGAGTTTGGTATCAAATGAAAGGTCTATTCAAGAGAAATTAACTATCGCAAACCGGACTTCGAAAGGTTTATTCTTTACAGAGTATCGGTCATTTCAATTTAAAAGTAACTAATTTGAACAATATTATTTCTCCGCTATTTAACGGTCTTGAGTAAATTATTATGATAAAGAATTGTACTTTATGGAACACAATTATTGAAAAAAATATCGTTGTTTCCATATTTCTTCTCCACCCTTTATAATGTTTAGCTGTGATTAAATGATCAGACACGCAATTTATGTGGTAAATAATGATTAATTGTTACCCTTTCCAAAAATATTTCTATATAAAGTAATGAGTAATGAAAATTTAAAAATATATAAAGACAGAACGAAGTGAAAACATAACCTCAAAATGGCGGATATTAGCCACGAACTCTGAGAGTGGTATGACGGCACAAGATACGATGACTTTTTCTAAATGTCAAAGCACTTAAAGAAACTGTGACAATGGCTTTGTGGGGGGGGGGGGGGGCTCGTAACCCTTTATTAGTCCGCCAAATGTCTTTAACTGGGACAAAGGTTGTTTTGCTACACAAACATATATTTAAACCCCTTAAAGCATTGTAAATACTCGATTTTTTTATCTCTTCCTTAGCCTATGTCCTACAGTCAGCATTAGTGGTAGCGGTAGTATACGCGGTTCTTTAAACACCAAAATAGCGTCAGCTCAATTGTTGCTATCGACATGAACACTACTAGAGAAGTCTGGGTGTCCATGTTGGGTGGTAGTCAGTGTCCGAAAGCTGTGTAGGTGAGAGAGCTGAGTATCAGGCTTGTCAATCAGCTGAAAATCAGATCAATAATACGTGGCCCTGGCTATTGGGCTACTAGTGAATCGCCCTTCTGAGGAACAATCGAACTCGGTTAGTAACCATACTACCTACACTCATATAATAATTCATATTTACCTTAAAATACGCACAAAGTTGTGATACCTTCTCATACTACGAGCACGAGAACCTTAGAACCTGAAATGTTAGGGGAAATGAACCTCCTTCGTAGGGAGTGGGCACTGTTGAATGACTTCCAAAATGTCGTAGATAGATGTAAATACTGGAAATATAAATGAGGATTAACCCTAGATTAGTCAACTGTTTGAAGGGAGTTCATACAAACAATGGATCACATAGTTACCGTATGCTCCCTGTGCTCTTATCCACTGGAGGGATAAGCCAGCATAATTATAACCAGTGATGCAGGTCTTAAATGGACTGGACTTAGCTTTGTGACAGGAGATCATGTTATATTTATATTAATAAATAACGTAACTTTTGGATTTAGTTTCTAAATATACGAATTCCAAATTGGTCCATATTAAAAGCTCGAATATTCCAGCTTTTTATTATTTTTGAAGGTAGTAAAAATGAGAGTTGACAAAAAACCATATGCAGCACTTTCCATTGATCCGAAAATCCAAGTTTTGAAATTAACATGAATTTAAAGATATTTATTTGAACTATTATTTTAACGCTAATACAATTGCGCCTCATATTAATTTCATCTAATGAACCTTTCACGGATATAGAGTTAACTTTAGTAACTTAAGTTGAGTTTCAAAGACTTATGAATAATTAGGTAATTCCAACAACTAATATAAAAACACAAACAAAAACACATTATTTAAATAATTTTAAGATGAGAAAGGTCTTTATATCTCCTCTCCCATTGCAAATTCCTTAGGACCCCAGTTTTGTTTTTGCTCATTTTTCTTTGATATTTTTAAATTATATTTATATTTCTTGTAAAAATTATTAATCTATTTTCATTGATGTAACTATTTATATCCCATTTGAATTTATATTTATCTGTGTTGTGTTTCTCTTTGAGATTTTGTTCAATTCATTAATCAGTTTTTCCTAATTTAATGTTTGCTAGATATACACGTAATAAAAAAAATGTTTGTTTAGATTAAGTATACTATGTATTATTGTCAACTCTCAATTAGCCAATTTTGCTAGAGGGTTTGTTAAAAACAATGCATGTAAATATTTTATGTAATAATTGATTGAATAAAATAATTGAATAGTTTTAAAAAAATAAAACGAAATGAACTACAACTGAATATATAGTTTGCAAACGAGTAGGCCTATAAACCATACTTTCTAACGGTCTGAATTCATTAATCAATTTTTTATACAAGTTAACCAAAAGCCTCTAAAACGTCAAATGTCTGCTATTATGAAGTGGCTGTTTGAGGGCTTAGTTCTCTGTGTAAGTAAATCTCTCTTGACTAATAAAGGAGTCTTAATTCCCACCGCATGTCTCATAAGCCTTTTAGATTAGTGCTAGCCAACCACAAACTTTACATCCAGGCTTTAAATCTGTTTAACCATAGATATAAAAGTCAAATACAACTGACTGGCTGATGTTCCTTATAAGCTCTAAGTGCTCATTAATGAAGCATTTCAAAATGTTTTTTCTCAAAGAGCTAAAATATTGTAGACAATAACTATTATGATTTAAACCAATCACAGCCTGTTTTCACATTAACCATATGAAAGAGAGAGCTTAGTTCAGTGATCAACTTCAGTAGCTATCCATGATCAACTTGAGTAGCCTGTAGCCTGTGATCAAGTTAGGTAGTGCCTGTGATTGTCTTGGGTAGCCACCCGTGATCAACTTGTGTAGCCTGTAGCCTATGATCGTCTTAGGTAGCCAGTGAATGAAATCATAGGGAGGTTCATACGATATATTGCATTCACATAGATTACATACGATATAGGTCTTAGAGATGAATAATGAATACTCGAACAAATTACACAGAGCTATATTGTTATCTCCATTAAAATATTTAGTAAGTTAAATGTATGATTAAAAAAGTATTCAAATAAAGCTTTTATGACGAAATACAGTGTTTAAAAAATAATGACCCAATTTGTAATAGCTATATTTATTAGAATTAATGACTTTATCTAAATATATTAAACTTTAAAATATTAAATAAAAGAATGAAGTTTACGAAAATGTATCATAAATGTTAGAAATGTCCTCCATTTGCAGCACGAATTGATAGCTGAATTCGTTCAAACCAACGTTTCTTCTGTCATTGAAGATACTTCAGCTGAAATATTGTTTTTAAGTTCAATATCACGAGCTAAAGGAGGAACATAAACACGTTCTTTGACATATCATACAAGAAAAAAAAAACAAAAAAAAAAAACGTGTTATGTCAGGGAATCTAGACGGCCAAGACTGTATACCCTTGTCTTGTGGTCCGGTACGGTCTATCCAACATCGAGGCAAGTTGTCATTGAGCAAACTGCGTACGTCGAGGTAGCAGTACGATGGTGCTCCATATTGTTGAAAGATGAAGTTGTCGACAGTAGACACTTTATGCACGTTATGGCAGTTAACCTTATCTCTTACAGTGACAGTACACACCTTATGCACAGTATGGCGGTTAACTTACCTCTTACAGTGACAGTAGACACTTTATGCACGTTATGGCAGTTAACCTTACCTCTTACAGTGAAAGTAGACACCTTATGCACATTATGGCAGTTAACCTTAACTATTACAGTGACAGTAACAGTTAACTGCCTTATGCACATTATGGCAGTTAACCTTACCTCTTACAGTGACAGTAGACACCTTATGCACATTATGGCGGTTAACATTAACTGTTACAGCGACAGTAACAGTTAACTGACTTATGCCTATTAAGGCAGTTAACCTTACCTCTTACAGTGAAAGTAGACACCTTATGCACATTATGGTGGTTAACCTTAACTGTTACAGTAAAAGTAACAGTTAACTGCCTTATGCACATTATGGCAGTTGACCTTACCTCTTACAGTGACAGTACCACCTTATGCACATTATGGCAGTTGACCTTACCTCTTACAGTGACAGTACCACCTTATGCACATTATGGCAGTTAACCTAACCTCTTACAATGACAGTAGACACCTTATGCAAATTATGGCAGTTAACCTTACCTCTTACAATGACAGTAGACACCTTATGCACATTATGGTGGTTAACTTACCTCTTACAGTGACAGTAGACACTTTATGCACATTATGGCAGCTAACCTTACCTCTTACAGTGACAGTAGACACCTTATGCACATTATGGCAGTTAACCTTACCTCTTACAGTGACAGTAGACGCTTTATGCACATTATGGCAGCTAAGCGTACCTCTTACAGTGACAGTAGACACCTTATGCACATTATGGCAGCTAAGCTTACCTCTTACAGTGACAGTAGACACCCTATGCATATTTTGGGAAGAATCTAACTATCGACTTGATGTCATCCGTGCTGTAAATGCAGGACCTATTGAACATTTATGATACTTTTTCGTTAACTTCATTCTCTTGTGAGTATGTTAGTTTTCAATATATTTAGATAAAGTCATTGCTTTAAATAAATATAGCTATTTAAAATCAGATCATTCTTTTTTAACTTCTCTGTGTTATGAATAGTTAATTAAAAACCCATTATACACGATACAGGAGTGTTTTATATTGAAGACATAACATTTTATAACATATTACATATTGTAGCGACTATATTGTTATTATTTTAATTGCTATTTTTCTCCAAACGTTATTGGTTTATGATCAATTGTGGAGTTAATGTGTTGTAGATATCGTTAAAACTATTGTTATTGTTCATTCTAATGATTGATAAATGATAATATTTCTACATAAAGGCTTTAATATGAGTTTTATACTAAAGGAAACTTAAAATGCAAAATTAATTTTAAATTAAAAATGACGAAGCAATAATTGCAAAAATTTTAACTTAGTAAATTATAGTATTTTTTTCTTGTTGCAGTAAAATTGATTTTAATAGAATTATCATCATGACTATCTTTACAACATATTTACTGATTTATTATTCTTGATTTGAAATATGATTTTGAGTTAACTATGTAATATTGAAATAATTTCTGCTATAATCGTTACAGTTAATAACGTCTATTTGTTGCACTTGAGAATTATATTTCTGTTTGAGAAATGGTTTTTGCGTAGTCGTATTAGACTCTTCTTATGGATTTCAGATCAAGGAATTACGATGTAAGCGGTTAATTTTAATGAAGTATATTTTTTGAGACTGACGATTGTTTTTTAAAGAATCTGTTAAAAGTTAATTGTGAATTAATAAATGAATTTTATCGATGGTTGAACATGGATAACATTACATTTTGAATTTTTTATGGAGAAAAGGAAACGGTTCGGAAGACAGACCACAAACCAATGTCATGAAACATTTTATTGGCGCTACTCTCGATGCGTGTTGAACGCTTCAACTTTACGGTTTGGTCAATACGAATGTTATAAAAGTGAATGTGTTTTGTAAGTGGCTTTCTCGTAAAACGGTAATGCTCCCTCTGTTGAGATGGTATGGAATAAACAATACTTTTGTAATGAGCATTGTTTACAGCTACGAAAATATTAAGCTACTATATTATTAGTAAATCCTCGACTGAAAAACAGTGTAATCCTTACTCAAATAGCTGTTGGTGTGGTTTCTGAACATTTTATCCAGATTTTTCCCATAGATAACGTTTGTTGCAAGAATTTCAAAGTAAATAATTATAACAATATTATTTCTCCACTATACAACGATTTTAAGTAAATTATTCTGATAAAAAATTATACTTTATGGAACACAATAACTCAAAAAATTAAATTATCAATGTAAAAAAGTTGTTCTGAAAGCATTTCCATATTTTCTACACTTTGACAACAACTTTATTTTTTCCAGAGATAATTTTATAATTTAATATTTTTAGTTATTGTTTGTTTCATAAAGAATAATTTTTATCAGAATAATTTACTTAAAATCGTTAAATAGCGGACAAATAATATTGCTGTAGTTAGTTACTTTGAAATTCAAATGACCACTACTCTAGAAAGGATAGACCTTTGAAGTCCGTTTTGCGGCAATTAATTTTTATGAAATATACCTTTAATTTGATAACAATCTCGACCTAGGCTTACGTAGAAGATTTTCGTTCAACTTCCCGTGGGCCGTCCCCCTGAAAAGATGAAATATCACGAATGGTGTCAAAAAGGGTGTTCTTTAGAACCATGATGATGTACAAGATTTGAATTTTACCAGTTAAGTCATAGAACAGTTGTGAAAGCGTTTCAATATTTATCCATCCTGTATATTTCATTTTATGTAACGTTAATATTGCTAATTTGTTGAATATTTTATGAAAATGTAAATAAAGACGTCCTACGCATATTTTCTTGCGTAGTTAAACATGTAAAATAATTTCAACAATCATGTTAACAACAACTTAAACTAAAAGAGTAAAAAATAAACATGTTATTTTTTAATGAGCATTAGAACAATATAATATTAGGCCCTACTATTAGTATGAAAAATAAATGAAAATTATTGCATTAAAAGACATTATATGACAGAAATTAAATATTACAATGACCTTTTCAAGCTTGCTTATATAAAAGAATAATGTTCATACAAATAATTCGGATCATTCACATGTATGACATAAAAAAAAAAAAAAACTCAACATTAAGTGAATTAACTGAGACGAGTAAGTAAAAAATGTTGGATGGTAGTGAAGTATGGATGTTGTGTGGGGATGAGAACTGAGTGTCAGGATTGTCAGTTAGATGAAAATCAGACCAACACTACATGGTTCGGATTCTATGTAAAGCTGTAGGCCCCTTAGTTGCTCTGGATATTGGGCTATTAATAAATAGCTCTTACTTAGGAACAGTCGACCTTATTTAGTAACAATGACTACACTCATTAATCTACACTCATCAAATTTAATCGCCCCTCATATTCGTCCATATCTTGACGATTGGCGTCTTTTGAATGAATAATCAAAAAGAAAGGGTTTTACAATTAGTAACAAAGGGGGAAATGAAGAACTTTGAAGTAGGCTTCTTATAATTAAATCACATTTTCAAGTGTCTTGTGGCTGCCTTGTAACCATCATTATGAAGACAAATGTCAGTTTAAAACTTTAACAACGTTGCACATCTGGCTTACTGCAATACATTATGTTTTTTTTGCAATCATCACGAAGATTCACAAACTGTATATACATTTATTAAATAGAAAAAATATAAAAATGAATGTTACTTGAGTTTACTGAGATAATATTGTCTAGTACAAGTTGAATGGATATTGGTAATTTTATTTATATAAAAAAGGAGTTTTTAAATTTACAATAAATAGTCAACACTAGTGGTGCAGTGCTGTAACCCAGTTACTTGGGGACAATGTGTTGCGGAAATTGTAGGCGATAGGCTCTATGCTCGGCCCTCTTAATACTGAGACAGTGTCCGCTCAATGGTTGCAATCGACGTGGACACTATTCGAGAAGTATATTATGTCCTTGTTGGATGGTAGTGCAGGTATGGATGTTGTGTGGGATGAAAACTGAGTGTCAGGCTTGTCAGTTAGCTGAAAGTCAGACCAACACTACGTGGTTCGGATTCCATGTAAAGCTGTAGGTCCCTTAGTTGCCCTGACTATTGGACAATTAATAAATAGATCTTTCCGAGGAACAGTCGACCTTAGTTAGTAACAATGACTACACTCTTTCATCTATACTCAAAATACTCATTGGCCCCTTATATTCGCCCATATCTTGACGATCGGCGTATTTTGATTGAATAATAAAAATAATGAATGTTGTAATGATCATTGTTGTTTTTTTTAAAGTAGAGAGATGAGATTCATCAATAAATTAATTAGCTATGTACTATTGTAAGAGACATTATTATATTTTAAGAAATTTATTTTAAGTCTTCACGTTTAAGTAATTGACGATTTGTGTTGCTCATATATTTAAATTTGAAATTACACACCAAATGACATCATTTAACCGTTTTAATTTCGTTATGATTATCATAAAATACGAACAATTCCTTAACACAATTATAAGTAGTACATAACATTTTATTAGTAGCTAAATCAAATAATTAAGGCAGAGAAAATTTATATTTATTTAAATATATTTAAAACATGTATAACACTAACTTAAATTGTTTTTCATTTACACAAATGATACAGGCAATACTTATGAACATATCCTGATTGAAAATAATTGAATGACTTAAAATTGATTAAAATTTAGTTGGCCAATACTAAACTGTAAAAGGGTCATAAATTAAAGGAACATTAAAAAAATATTTTTCTTTAGTAAACAGGATCGTCTTGGACGCTCCTGAATTGCCACACTCTCTGATGCAAAGGATACACTTTCTATACTAATCATTACCAGATAACGTATATTACTTTAACATTAATGCTAATTTGACTCTAAATAAAGTAACGTTTCGGAGTATTAGGAAAAACAATGATCGTATAATCTTAATCCTAAAGTAAACACAGCAACAAAATAGTTCTCTGGAGAAAACTGTTAAGATTGTTAGAGAACTGTTAGGAGCTGCCTCCAGACGTATTTCATTTTAAATACGGTTGTTTGGCCGATCAACGACCAACAACGCTAGAAAAAGCATTATCATAATTTGAATTTAATTGATATGATCTTTTTACCTTGACCTCATGCATGATCTAAGTTACCTAATAGTGTGATATTTTACCCGTGCGCTCGTGGTAAGACAATAAATGAGGAACATTGAGGAACGGCGTCGGAAGCAATTCAGATGCTGGTGAGTACTGCGGGCCTTGCATAATCACGATCGACAGGCGCTGACATTGGGCCATACTTGACCATAGGTTTGAACGTCTTCATCATATATATTGTAATGTAATTTGTTTGAACTTTATTAAAATATTCATGTTTTGAGCTTTGTATAAGATATATCGAATGAAATATCTGTTGAATGTGTTTAAGAAGTATTGTTTGGTACATTTAAAGGGTAATGATTATTATTAATTGCCTTACAATATATACTTTTCGCCACTGTTAGAAATTACTTATCTTTCGTGTACATATAAATGTTATTAAGTGTTACTAGCATAATATAAATTATTTATTACCTTAAAAACTGCTATGTTGATGAGTGTGTAAAAACTCATATGTAGAGGCATAGAGGACATATAAAAGCCATCAATATTTAATATACAGTATATATCGATTATACAGGTAATAAATACTAACTCTATCTAGTGTTTGAGCGGAAAATTGAAAAGCTGGAAGCAGCCCCAAAATATAGCCTCTATATCCTTTGAGTTTCATGATATATTCAATTCCAGTTTGAAACGGGAGATAGACAAAATGAGCGTCTTACACAATTCGAGCTTTATTAATGTTTTTTTATTTACAAATAAAGTAATTTATTATTATTAATGAGTGCTGATTGATAAATAATTTGTATTCCACATAATGTCCACACAGCTATTTATATCCTAGTTAAGAGTCTTATAAATAATAATTTATTTTCAGTATTATTTTAACAGGAGTAGTATTCACAAATAGTTCTTTGATTAGCATATTAAGTGATGGTTGAAGTTTAATGAAGTTTAACCCTGCCACTTTTTGGTGTTAATCTTGATTAATTATATTTAAATTGTATAACTTTGCTTGAAATATATGTTAATTGAATCGTATACTATAATGCATTAGAAGCAACAACTTTAATTGAGGTAGGAACTTTAATGGAAATTTAATTCGTTTTTATATCCACCGTTAAAAGTTTAAATCAGTTTTTTAACTGCTACTTGGTTCTTTTGTTTAAGGTGAAAATGCCATATAAATCTTACGGATTTGTTCATCTACCAGGTTAAGTTTTGAATAAAAAATAATGGAGTGTTTTAATTAATGTTTTTCATTACAAATGTCTTAAATACAAGTAGAAAACGTACAAATATTATCTTACCTTACCTCCTTGGTCATTGAATCCCCAGTTGGTTTTTAGCCTCGCCAACAATGCCTCTCCATTTTGCTCTTTTCTTTGCTGCCTCAGGTGTAGTCCCCAATTTGTGAATATCTTTGAGGACCTGATCTCTCCATCTAAATCCTGGCCTGCTAAAGGGTCTTCTTCCTTCTGGGTTCGATCGTTCAATATATTTAATAATGAGGTATTTTCTCGCTCCACACATGTCCAGCCCACCTTAGTCTTCTACTTTTCACTAATTCTACTATATCTGGGTGAGTGTATATTTTTCTTAATTCTCTGTTCTTTCTTATTCTCCGAACATCTCCTGTGCACAATTTTTTTAATACTCTATTTTAAAATACAATAACCTTCTTCTCATATTCCTTTGTTAGTGTTGATCCAACATAGATCCCAGCTCTTAAATCTTTTGTCTTCCTGAGTGCATCTTCTAAGACTAGGTTGAAGAGTAGAGGGGATATCCCATCACCTTGACGAACTCCTATATTAACTTCAAAGCCCTCTGTATATTCTCCATCTACCTTCACTTTACATCTTGATTTATCAATACATATTTGTGTCAATTTTATAAGCTTGTCTGGGATGCCAAACATTTGTATTCTTTTTCATACAATACAAAAAATATTATGGTATTTAATTTCAGTAAACCTTATTTACCTTCCTCAGAGCAGAGTACTTATGTTTTATGAAATTTGTGTTGTATGATATTCACCTATTTTGTATTTCTAACTACACGTATATGCTAATAAAGAAACGAATAATTAAGGTTTTTAATATCTCATCCTTTCAGGTTTAGAAAGAAGGATTTGTGAAAAGCAAGCGTAAAAGTATACTATTTGAAATTTAGATTGTATTATAACTTCACATAAATATACAATAGTATCATATTTAATGAAGAATAAAGTGTACAGTAATAATATAAAATTATGAAAATGGATATTAGTCTCACAAATACTCCGGCATATATGATTACATAAGGTAAGCAATATTGACAGGAGATAAAAGTGTATGAAAGGTGAGCAAAATATTACGTGTTATTTTCCAATTTAAATTACGACTTCCCCAACAGATTAAACTGATTTCATATATACTTACCAGTTTTACGTAGAATTAAACATGTTTTGCTAACCGTTTGGTCTAATAATCACCTAAACTAACCGAATTATCATGTACGAATTCAATAAATCTTACTTATTATGTTTAGTTAAATATTGAACATATTTAAGAAGTTTGTATCAAAACGTTATGGGAAACTCATTTTATAGGACTCCTACACCTCGCTTTCATAAAATCAACGTAAATAAAATAATAATAAAAAAATGCCAAACGATTTTGTAGTACTCTTCATAAAACAAGTACTAAAAAGTAAAGAAATATTAATATGTGAAAAGTTATGAATAATAAATAAACAATAATAAATAAAAACGTTGCAAGTAAATAAAGTATGAGATATGGTTTCCAAATGATCAAAATCCAAAATTTAAAACTTAAAAAAAAAACATTACAGACGAAACAACATACATTTCCTCCATCCCTTAGACTAGAGTGTAGAGACTGAAGGGGAAAATCTAATCACGGCTACAGTGATCGATGTGCTGTGCTGTGTGACAGACCGTCTGTCATTTAGTAAGCGGAAAACAAAGAATATACAACAGAGCAGTAACTGTCGTTGAATAAAACTTTCCTTTAAAATATGAAAAATGTGTTAATTATAGACATTGAAGAGACAGGCATCTTTAATAATAAAAATGTTTTTAATATCACACGTCACATTTTATAAATAATGTTCAAAAACTTTCAAACAACAATAAAACAAATGTGGATAAGTTTATTGGCTAGAAAATAATACATTTATTTAACATTCTCATACCATAAAAAAAAAAAAAAATAATAATAATCGTAGTTATGGAATTTATATTGTATATCTTTAATTTACCGACAACTCAAAGCATATTTGTAGTCCAGTGTGATTCTTGTTTCACATGACTTCACTGCAAAGAAAGATCAGATCCACTTTAACACAAGATGATTTTGAAATTTATCAAATGGACTTTAAGGATAAATTCGCTTTGGCATAATAAAAAATGTATATCGCCATTGGAAGATCGAAATGGGACGATGAGTGAGGATAAAGCTGAAAAACCCTTAAACTTTATGAAAAAACAAAATAGCTTTAAAGTTAGAGAACATTTAAAAATACGTTGATTACGTTATGCTCATAAGAAAAACATGATAACATTTTTACTTTTATTTTATTACGTCTGGGAAAATATTCTATTTGCGTTCAGGTAGATAACATTTAAATAATAAATTCATATAATTTTACTTGTAATTTATTTTACAATCTCATGATTACACTATACAATTGGTCGGTAGCCTAGTTGGTTCAATAAAGGTTCTCAGTTCGATCCCAATCAGAGTCAATACATTTTGAGAAGGATCGGCTGATAATCACCGGCTGTTCATTTGTCATTGAGCTATTAATTAATGACACTTTCTAAAGAATAGTCGGCCTTAGTTTGTAACAATGACTACATTCACTCATATACACTCATCACATTCATTCGAAATCCATATTCGCCCATATCTTGACGATCGGCGTCTTATGAATAAATAAATAAATAAAATAAATAAATTCAGTAAATATGAAATAAGCCACTTAGTTCTTAAAGTTAGTAAGATGATATTTATAAATGTAAAACCTATTGAGAAACTGTTTTAATGATGGGGAGAGATGAGATACAACAGCTTAACAACGGTCGGACAATATCTCGTTAACTGCGGCGAGACTTTGCTTGGAAATCGTTTCCTACGCTCATTTAAATGCCACGTAAAAAGTTGATTCTGTACGGTTTGAATAATTTAGCTTATTATGTTATCTAATCCTGTACTTCATAATACGGTTCTGTCGCGATGAATTTTTTATTTATTACACCGACGGCCTGTACTAATGGTCAAATATTTTCTACTCTTATAGATCTGTATTGTGGGCTCTCGATCTATTTAAATTCTATACTATTAAGCAATAGGACATCGATTCTGGACCATATTTGTGAAAAATGTAATCAAAATCTATTTTTGTTATAGTTTAAAACAATAGCTCTATTACTAATAATAATACCATTATTTCATTTTTTAGTTATGTTAAATCTGTTAAACGTTAATAATTTTCATTATTGATTCAATTACAATTTCTAATCGAATTGTTTTTTTAAATTTTGTTTTGCAAGAAGAGTTGTATAAATTACAATTTAACTAAGGTAATATCAAAATATAATATACTATCTATTATTTCGTCTTCCTCCGAGAAAAAATGCAGACAGGATTAAATTGTTCTTTAATATAGGCTATACTCGTACATTAAAAATTTTTAGTTTTTATATTTTTAACCATCTCTTAACTGCTAATTCATATCAATAACTATAACATTTTTGAAAAGTGGGATCCCTTAGTAATTAATGAAATCCTTTCTAGCCACTTCTGAAAATACGATTTCTTGTTGAAAAAGTGGTGAAATATGAGTTCTTGGCGAGGTTGAGTTCAACCGAAGAAAAATCGTTTTTAACCAAAAAATTGACTGAAAAAATCGTTAATATTTAACAATTTTTTAATTTTAGATGCTTTTATTTTGAAAACGAAAATATGATTGGTTTCTCATTAGATTTATTTTTTCGGAACAAAAGATACACTTTTTACTTAGCTAACCAAACATAACTTAACTTATCCAAATTGTCTATTTACTCAACAAAATCCGTAATTTGCGTTAAAGTCGGGTGTCTGGCCTCCGGGACAGCCTGCCAGCCGTCTCTCCAGAGTGAATATAAGTGAATTTGGTTTTTGTGGTAAAATAGTTGGTGTTTATAATGATCGCATAATGGTCGCTATTCATTCCGAAAGTAGTTTTTCTGTTATATCTTTATTGTTAAAGACGAAAATAGTTTTTAAATTAGTATTCAGCGCAAATAACACAAAGTTATTAAAAATATAATTCTGTTATCATTTCAACAATCGGAAATATATAAAAAATACTAAAATTAGTGAACACTTTTTAAGAATTATTTGGTACAATCCGTGATTTTTGCTCAATAAAAACCATATATTGTGAAAATATAGCAGATTCCTGACCCATTTATGAAAAAAAAAAAAAAAAAAAAAAATAATAAATAAAAAAAAAAAAATAAAAAAAACCTAGATACTAACTAACTACTCGTGTATGATGATAACTCATAATATGATGATATAATATTATGAGTTATGATACTATATTAACATGTTTAATATTTATTGTTACCTTGAAAACTGGATTATCTTATTAGGTAATAAGATAAATAGGCAAACTGATTTTGTGTGTATTTGTTTGTAATATCATAAAGTATAGAAACATCTTGGGGTTTTTTTTTGTTTATAAAGGGGCCATAGTGTTTGGAGTGTACTCCTTCTTGCTTCAAACCCAGCCGTTAATTGTGATATGTAGAGTTTGAATTCAACAGTTTCATTGCACTCAGTTGACAAATCAAATTCTCATAATAAGTAAATCTTGTACATATCTTATGTTCTTTTATTAAAGCATTTGACGAAAATTTTTGAAGTATTGATTCACAAGTAAATTTCTGAATATATATCGTATTTGAAAGGATTTCATATCATATTTGAATTAATTCAGTTCGTAACGAAAAAAGAACCAACAAATCCATAAAAGTTTAGGCTCACATAACCACACACGAAAGTTTGTACTATAATGCCTATCTAAAGTACATATATAACACATATCAACTCTAAATTCAAACTTATAAAATCAGCATTGCAATATTGAAAACATTTTAAAAGCAATATTTAAATATACTTCAATTTGACAAAATACGTTGTAAATATGCATGTTATTTTAAAAGCAACCAAGTTTTAAGATTTTAAGAGTTATATAATTAGATCTTGACCTCAATTATATTATGACGTTATCAACGAATTAACGCAACTTCCGAAATACAAAGGGGTAAAATCTTTATGTCACACCGGAAATGGAACCCGAATCAGCTGCACAGTAAAACGACAAACTGGTGGTCCTTGCCATTCAGTTCCGGCCAGTCCAGTTGGTGAAGACTAATAGAGAAAGGTTATGACAGCTGAAATTGAAATGTATTATATCTAAATAAATGTTTCACTTCCATTGGTGGGTCTTTACTTCCGTCATTCATCTTCAAACTTGTGTGTACAATGTCTTTGCAACAATACATTATGTATAAGACGGAGTATTTCGCTAATCACTCAATACGCAAATAGAACCAATATATAATTTGTTACTGGTTGTAAAACATCATATATAGAACGTTTTCCACTGATTAACTAGCACTACTTTTTCCGTTACTTTACTACCACTAATTTTTTTTAACGCGATTACGGTAGGTTAGGTCAGGTTAGGTGGCTACTAAAATTGATCACAAACTGGTAAATCCAATTATTGACTTACCGCCGAATGCCCTCTCCGTGTGTAAGTTCTTGGAAAGCGATGAGATAAGGCCAGCGATATCGCATTCATAGCGGATAAGTAATATCACAATGGACAGTTTTTAGAGCAATAGAATATTTATCAAGCGGTAGTGAATTAACGGAAAAAAGTAGTGATAGTGGATTAACGGAAAAGATCAGAACATTATTTATTCGAGTTCACTGTCTTTATCCATTCTCTTGAGTATGACCATAACTATGTGTGAACTTTACGGAAATATATATATTCCGTGTGAAAAATTATTTTTTTAAATTCAAAAGTATCTTTACTTCATAAAAAATACATGTAAAATAGTACAAAACTAACGTGACCTAAAAACAATAAATTAAACTGTCTACTTTATGTAAAGTAAAATAATTTTTGTGAAAAAAGCTCGGCACCCCGAAGCAAAAACCTGTGTTGGGGTTACTTACATTATAAAAAGAACCAAATTAATTTGCTCTGAAAAGAGAGAATTTGCGCTGGCCAAGAAAATAAAAGTTTTTCTACAATATTCTTAACAATTTAACAAAATAATCAAAATAATAATATACTTGTGTGTACTACAGCATGAACTATTATTGACAGATATTACTTACTATTATTGACAGATATACTAATCTAAATATTTTTAACCAATCAATACACTATTTTAATACATTTTGCGTGCCAATTCAAATCATTAATTTGCATGCCTTTACCCATTTACTACTTAAAAATTATTCTCTCAATCGTTTGAAAAAGAGGACATGGGCGTTTCAGTAAGGAAGCTAAATCTGGTATCAAGCAACAAATTGCCTTAGCCTTACCCAATCCTGGCCTCATGCATAGTATATTTGCTCTAGTTCAATGACCTGCTGTTCAATTCCATGCTACTGTGGGGCCTCCTTAACCCTTAAATGCATGGTGATGCATATATGAATCACACCGAATTTTAGGTCAGAATGTACATTTATTGGTCTAAATACCAGTTTAGGCCATGTTGATGCATATCTGCATCTATCCTCTTTGGAAATGTCACAGCTGATCAACAACATGCAGAAAAAAGATTTTGTTGTTGTATGTTTTGATTCTCTCAACTCCTATAACCTATACCATCAGTTATAGTGTATTTTGATAAGCGATTTTTTAAACAAAATAACATAATTGTGGCAAGAAATAATTATGTTTAGTAGCCTAGTGTTTTCAAGAATACAACAATATATAAATCTTTGGTAACTAACAATTATTATTGTTGTTATAGTAATATAAGTGTACGATGCATATGTGCATCACTATGGAATGACAGTACATTTCTTAGTTTGAGGTTATACAGTGTTTATATAGGCATAAATATAAACTTTGCATTTGATTTGTAGTAGCCTCTTATAAGATGCACTTTTATTGATTAAAATGGACCGACTACGTGATCTTTTGTTTGATAATAAAGATAATTTATCAGAAGAACAAATAGTTGATGAACTTTTATCTTTGGATTTTGAAATACCAGTAGACAGTGACTTGGAAGACGAAAATGGTGCAGATGATATGGACTGTGATGCTGTGCTGCAAAATGTAAATGTGTCTTGTGCTAAAATAAGAAGTTGCTTAGAGGTTGAAAATGATCAATGTGTAGGAGACGGTGATCAAATAGAATCGGCATCAACGAAGCTTGATAGTGTTGTTGGACAGGTAACTGAACAAAGTACCCAAACCGTAAGTACTCACACATCTACTAGCCTAAATATAGATACCAACAAGCCTTCCACTAGTTCTCAAGCTTTAGGCATAATCAAGCCTACCTTACGAGTGGATGATAGGCCTAGTTCTAACCTATGTCAAAGTCAGTCCTCATCTTCATCTGAAAAAGCTTAACAAACAACAACAACAACCACAGACAAACCCGCACCTCTCAAACCATTGTGGTTAGTAAAGAATTTGGATAATCAAAAAGACTTGTCTTTTTTGGGAAATGAAACTATGCCCCAACACATTCTCAATCTTCAAACTCCTTACCAATTTTTTAATTATTTTATCGATGACGATTTTGTCCAAAATGTATGTGAGGAAACGTTAGCATATTCGGTCATAAAAGATCCTAGTAAACCTTACGAACTAAAGCCTAGTATTCTTCGGAAATACCTTGGCATATTAATCATGATGTCAGTGGTGAAATTTAACAATATTCGTTCATATTGGTCACCCAACATTGGGAACAGAATTATCACTGAATGTATGGGTGTAAACAAATTTGAAGAAATTCGGAGATTTCTCCATTTTAATGATCAGTAGTTATTTTCTAAGGGTAATAGACCCACTTTTTTTTGGTCACGTGACCGGATCCAAGATGGCGGCGCAGTGTTGCCAACCCCCTACCCCCTCCCCCACAAA
>JAQJVL010003855.1:0-53766 GCA_035578905.1 Stictocephala bisonia
TTTCAGAAGTTACCTTGAGAAAAATTATTTGCTCATATAAATAATTTGTATCTGTAGTCATTAACGATATGACTGTTGAGCTCTCGGAGAGACTGCAACGTGCACAGAATCACTGTATCCGTTTCATGTTCAACCTACAACTATTCATGTTACTCCTTATTTTGTGCGGCTAGTGTTTTCAAACTAAAAGATCTCTGTGAATCCTTACTTTGTTTTATGCTATCATCAGACTAAACTGACCATCTTATATATACGAAAGTTATTCTTTTTTGTCCCCAATTAGGTCTCGTAATACACGAAGAATACTATTACTATCGATTCCACAACATGTAACTACAATTTTCAATCAATCCTTTTAGTCACCATGTCGTTTGTGGAACTCTCTTTCTGATAATTTGAAGGTTATAGAAAACCGTGCTCGCTTTGGCATGGAGGTCTGAGATATGTTGCGTAGACTGCATTCGTGGGGGTTTGGTGGCGCTGGAGGGGGGGCGTGCATTTGGTCGAACCACGCAAGTAGTGGGGGAAGGGGGCCGCTACCCCAATCGATAAAAGTGATTTACGACTTCCGGTGAGCTGTCAAAGTTAAAGGGAAAAGAGGAGACGAGTGACGTCAGCTTGTGACGTCAGCTGATGACGTGGATAGTGACGTCATGAGTTTCAAGGTCATTCAAAATATGTTTTAAAAAAGATCTTGTACGATTTGCACACGATTGTAACCATTCAGTTCTTTTTATTCCATTTTTTTATAAATCGAAGTAAAAGAAGTGAATGAATGCAATCGAATGAAAATCGTACAAGACCTTAGTTATTACTGTTTTTGTTTTATTTTTCAGTGTTACAAACATATTTTCAATTATTTACAAAAACGTGTTCTATCTTTCAGTTGTCGACTCTCCTTGTTTTGTTTCATCATCTTCCATTCGTCGCATAAGTAAACAAACTCTGTGACGTAATTCTTCAAGTCCACTCGTTTGGTTAAATTGATATGTCTTGCATTTACATTTACAATAGCTAAAACATTTACATTTAGAACAAGCTCTTCCATCAACTTGATCCTCTGGTAGTTTAAAACATTTCAAGTCGCAACAATAACTAACTATGCGATTGAAAAATACAACACTTTTATTCATAGACATGTTTTTCTTATGTGTGAAAGAGGAGCTCGATGTGCACTGTTCAAGAGGTGACCGTGAAGTGATATAGGGGTGGCATGTCTGCTAGGTACTCGGTTTCACGTCAGGTGTTTCAAGGTCATTTAAACTTTGTTTTAAAAAAATGCAGTTAATTTTTATTATTAATAATGTTATTAACAATAAAATTAACTGCATTTTCTTTTTAATTTCTTTTATTATTTTTATTTCTTTATTTTTTCTTAAGTTGTAATACAGACTTAGAATTAAAATATTAAATTATATTGTATTATTCTTAAAATAATAAATTTAAACTTAGCTGAAAAATATAATGCAATGTTAAAAACATTATTAATTGTTTGTTCAACACAATTTTAAGTATCATATTCTAACAAATTTAAAATAATAATACGTTTAAACTTTTGGTCGACACAATATTAAGTTATAGGCTACAGATATTTATATTGAAATATTAATGTTCCTTTCTATTTTTTCCACAATGACAATGCTTGTCTTATTCTTACTTCATTAGCTTCTCTTATTCTTACTTCATTTATCTTTTTACACATTTTCATTGTAAGTTCATTTTGGTATTGAGTATTTGATTCTTGTTTAATAACTGGTAATTCATTTCTTGTAAATATCTCTGAATTGTTGAAATCACCTTTGTTGCAGTTTAAAAGTGTATTATTAGAGTTTTTGTTTAGTTCTGTTGTAGTGGAAATATCATTGATTTTAATGCTCATGATGTTGACTTTTTCAAGTTTCAGGTGACAATGAAGGTTAACTAGTCAGTCTGTTTAGTTTATTGTCCTACGTAAACGGAAATTGTTGTTTCAAAATTTCATTTTGTAAGAATAATGTTGAGACATTTTTAAGTCCTGTTTTTAGACATCTGCTTTGAAAATAACGGGTGTAAAATGCTATCAACTCAACTGTAGATTATGTTCGTTAATTGGTCGGTACGAGCACCTGTCCGCATAAATTATAACCCACAGACCGGTCAAGCTGCGACATCTGCTCGTAACCATCTGCTGCCTTCTTCATGTTTTAATATTGTAAAATTATTTACTTTATAATGTTTGAGAACGAAGGTGATAAATAGAACCCGCATTAAAGAATCGGCCCCATTCCTACCCAGTCCTTAACCCGGTGATTACCTTTCTAGCACTGCATGATGTATTTAGTTGCTTTTGCGAATGTTTTTAGTTGTAGTTTATTTGGTTACAAGACTGTCTTCTTTAACTTTTAACTTAAATTGTATAATAATTTATATGTAATTATTTTACAATTACTGTTTTCTTGTAATTTATTTTACAAGAAAACAATTTATTTATATTTTAACTTTGTACTTTAAATAAAAGATAAATGTTTATTTATAGAATTTAATTTTTCCTTAAAATGCAATTGTTAGACAAGTAAGTAATATGGTACAATCCGTTACTGACCTCTGTCAACGATGTATTTTAAGTGTTTACCTTAAATGAAAGATAAATGTTTAATATTTACAAAATTTATTTATAGAACTTAATTTTTCCTTAAAATGCAATCATTAGACAAGTTGGTAATATGGTTTAATCCGTTACCATCCTCTGTCAATGATGTATTTTAAGTTTTTTTACTTTAAATAAAAGATAAATGTTTATTATTTTCAAAATTTATTTATAGAATTTAATGTTTTCCTTAAAATGCAATTGTTAGACAAGTAGGTAATATGGTCCAATCCGTTACCGACCTCTGTCAACGATGTATTTTAAGTTTTTAATTTAAATAAAAGATAATTGTTTAATTTCTCCTTAAAATGCAATCATTAGACAAGTCGGTAATATGGTACATTCCGTTACCAACCTCTGTCAATGATGTATTTTAAGTGTTTAATATTTACAAAATTTATAAAATCTAATTTATTCTTGAAATGCAAGCGTTAGAGAAGTTGGTAATATGGTAAAGTCCATTATTAACCTCTGTCAACTCTCTGTATTTTGAGTTTTACCAAAAGTATTATTTGTGGATTATTACCATTATTCACTGGGTTATTAATTAGTGAATGCTAGTAAAGAATGTCGGCTTTACTTGCTAACAAAGACTGTACAAAACATGTAACTGAAAAAATACAAACAACATTAACATACAAAATCCATCTTTTATCAATTTATTAATGATGTAAATTTCATATAAAATGGCCATATATGAAATTTAAAATATTAATAAAATGGTATAAAGATGGATACATTTTTTTGTTTCTCGTGTGACCTTGAAATCGGTCATTAACCTATTAATTTTAATTATTTTCACTTAAAAATATTGATTAACCGTTTAATTGAAAAGCATAATTTTAATACTTGTAGTTTTGAAACGAAAGTAAAATTATAGCAGAATGTCTTATCCCCCCTTACACGTTTTTACAGGCTGTATTTAACACCTGTTAGTATAATCATATAAAAGGAGGTCGGTGAACAAAACTCAGTACTCTGTCTAAAGAGTCGCTCTAGTGTATATCCTGTCCTGTGTTTACTTTCAAAGTATTTTATTTTTTATTTAATTTAAATACAATAATATTTCTCGCAACTTTGCTATACCTTTGTTAGTAAAATAATCTAAATTTAATAGAGATTAATAATGGATCCTTGGGTAAGGAAATCAACAATTCCGTCAAAAGTTGTAACGCCTAAAACCAATTTTTTGGTTACATCTCTGTGTAAATCCCCCATATCATTTGCCCCATAAATCCCCCATAAATTATTGCTGAAGATAACAAAACATCAACCTCTGAACAATACAAAATATTATGTCATGAAGTGTTAGAAGAAAACAATGAGCTTATAAATTTGTGTTCGCCGGTAACAAATGTAGATAAAAGTGAAACAGTTAAAAATGATTTAGTTTTGAGTGAATCAGATGATAGTATAGAGAAAATCTCTCAACTAAAGAAACAACCTATATTAATCTCTCCACTAAAAAGAACACCTAAAGTAAATAGGGAAAAAATTCCATGTGTTTATCAAATACGTAAGGGAGGTCGTAAAGGTGAAACTTGTAAAATGCCTTCTTTTTCCTCAGACCATCTTTGTTTGTTACATAAAAATAAATCCTCTCAGAAAGAACTATTTACTGACAAAAATGAAATAATTAAAACATTGGAAAAAAAAGTCTTACTTCTTGAACAAAGAGTTTCAAAAATAGAACAGTTGATGAAAGATAAAAATGAAAAACCAAAAAAATTGAAACTGAGAAATTTATATCTAACAAAACTTTATAAACTATCCAAAACAGAAAAATTTTATTTTCAAGGCATGAAAAATTGTAATCAAGTTATTGTCAAATCAAATGTCAATAGTTTTTGTTTTCGTATCCCGAAGTCTTTAAAAAAAGAAAAATTGACAAACCAAAATTATTTAATGTTTAATAAAGAATCTGAAAAATTTCAGTGGTATTAATTTGAAAAGAGATATAAAACCAAATGAAAAGCTAAATACCGATAAAGACACCAAAAAATATAAACATAATAAAAATAAAAAAAAAGGTGTCTTCTGTTAGACTTTTAATAACCATTATTATATATAAATATTATATATATATAACCTAATGGTTATTCACTGTCCACACAGAACTGATGAGGCTCAGTTAAGCCGAAACACCTGCATATAGACTAGTAATCTACAAAGATGTATAAAATTATCTATGTCAATTTGAAGATTGGTGATATATATATTTATATATAACGCAGCAAAGTACAAATATTAATTTTGATTAAAATTCTCTTTAATCGCGTTCGCAGCGTTGAAGCCTATATAAGGTATCAGCCAGCTGACGCTGCAGAGGTCTTTGATCCAGTACAAAGTACTGTTATAATTTACACACTGCACATTATAAAACATTAAAACGACAGGTTGAATAAAAGCACCTGTTTTGAGCAATATATAAGCAAGTTGCTTACACATGCTCTTTAGTCGCTTTCTTGACTCAACCTTCATAAGATCGTCTTTTCGTTCTTTTTAATTATATAATTATTATTTTCTATTAATTGAATTTTACAAACTGTTATTTTAAACAATTTGATAATAAAACAAAATATGGCATCAACTATCATATTAACCAGAACTTTAAATACTATGGAAGACAGAAGAAATTTTCGCCGAAATATACTCAGTTTGCCTTTCAAAAAGAAGTATGTTTATATCCGTGCTAAAGAGATTTGTCAATTGGAAAATAATGATGAAATAGCAACTGAACTGACCTTTGACGTGTTCTGGTTATCATTGAACTGTCCTTACGTTCCAGAGTGGGCGAGAAATCCACGCAAGAGTATACATGTGGAAATTTATGTTAATAAAAGACCTGATGGTATACTTCCTGAAGATAATGTGTCATATTTGTTTAAAGACTAAATTTGTTACGTAATGAAATCTTTGTATTTGATTTAAAAAACGTTTTAACACATACAGACTGACTTTAAAAAACACACAGTACTATGATGGCTAAAAATTGTAAGTATATGTATGTATGTATACATCCATGTATTGTACATCCATGTATTGTACATCCATGTATTTTACAGTTTGTAAAGCATGCATAGCTGATGATTACAAAGTATGAAACTGGGTGTGACCACAAACACGTTTAATTAATTGATTTTTAAAGTTATATTATAAATAGTACAAAGTACTGTTATAATTTACACTGCACATTATAAAACATTAAAACGACAGGTTGAATAAAAGCACCTGTTTTGAGCAATATATAAGCAAGTTGCTTACACATGCTCTTTAGTCGCTTTCTTGACTCAACCTTCATAAGATCGTCTTTTCGTTCTTTTTAATTATATAATTATTATTTTCTATTAATTGAATTTTATAAACTGTTATTTTAAACAATTTGATAATAAAACAAAATATGGCATCAACTATCATATTAACCAGAACTTTAAATACTATGGAAGACAGAAGAAATTTTAATCGAAATATACTCAGTTTGCCTTTCAAAAATAAGTAAGTTTATATCCGTGCTAAAGAGATTTGTCAATTGGAAAATAATGATGAAATAGCAACTGAACTGACCTTTGACGTGTTCTGGTTATCATTTACTTGACCATGTTAAAATTAAATGACAGTCTTTATGTCCTTACGTTCCAGAGTGGGCGAGAAATCCACGCAAGAGTATACATGTGGAAATTTATGTTAATAAAAGACCTGATGGTATACTTCCTGAAGATAATGTGTCATATTTGTTTAAAGACTAAATTTGTTACGTAATGAAATCTTTGTATTTGATTTAAAAAACGTTTTAACACATACAGACTGACTTTAAAAACACACAGTACTATGATGGCTAAAAATTGTAAGTATATGTATGTATGTATACATCCATGTATTGTACATCCATGTATTTTACAGTTTGTAAAGCATGCATAGCTGATGATTACAAAGTATGAAACTGGGTGTGACCACAAACACGTTAAATTAATTGATTTTTAAAGTTATATTATAAATATAGCGGCTTTTATTAAAGCCGCTATGAAATACAATAAAACATAGCTTGAGTAAGAAAGAATTCTGCAGATAGAATTGATTTTACTAGTTTAAATGTTCCGCCGCTAGAGCGCTGCATTTTACAGTAAAGTAGAATATCATTCTGTCTTTATTACACCGTTTGTTTATTTAAATACAAAGTATCCTTACTTGCCAAAGTGGATGAGCAAATATATGTAATAACACGTTAATGAAAATAGGTAAAAAAAGACCAAAGAAGTTTTAAAAAAATATTAAGTAATTTTTCCTTTGTGTTCATTCTTTAAAAAGATTTATTTGTTACATTATTTTATAACTCGACACGTTGTAATTTTGACTTTAACCTTAATAGGCAAAAAGGGTTCATTCTAACAATCTAATTTAAAAAATGTTTATTGGGTTAAAATAAGTAGTGTAAAATGCCGGAACCAGTCTTTTTAGTACTAGAACTTGTAATTTGAATGTTCAATGATTTGAAATCCTAAGAAACTATTATGAAGCACTAAACAGGGAAAACTAATCTTTATGTAGTGTTTTTTTTTTTTTTTTTTTTTTTTTTTTTTTTATGGATTCTTGTAATGTGCTTAAAATAATTTTTTTAATTAGACTCTGAGTCTGATGTATCACTATCAAACAAACGTCTTTGAACTCTGTTTCTTCTTACTTCCATTATTTCTTCCCAAAAGCGGTTTTTAGGAGTTTCCACAAAGGTTGGTGAAATTCTAAACACGCTCCCTTCGTAAATGTATATCCAATGATAGCAATCTCATTTATCCCGAATACAGAGTGGGGAATAGATCAGTCTGTGGTTCAATGTGCGAATCACTTACTGCTCTATTCCCCGTTTTGGTAATACATATGGGTGACCTTGACCCACTTATAGAACTTTGAAAATTGTGTTGCATATTGTTGATAAGTTTACTTTTTACTTTATCCCCCACCACTCTAACTCTCACCTCTATGCACGGGGTATATAAGGAGGTTTCACATGAGTTTCCCTCACTCTGCTGTGTATATTCACCAAATCAACATCTTTAACAAAAACAATGGCACCAAGAGAAAACCTTAAACATGAATGCATTCTCGATTTTATAAGCAAAGAAAATCAGATTCAAATGGCTATATTTAATGATATATCTAATGAAGATGATGATTTTGATGTTAATGATGATGTAGATTACCTCGCCAATGAAGGAGAATCCGAAATGTTTCAAGTAGATCAATTAAGTGACATTGATTCAGAAGATTTAGAGATGTATCATCAGCTGGCTAATAATATAAGTCTTCAAGAAGCTGCTGATATGTTTTCTTTCGAAGAAGTGATGGACATATTTAGTGATGAAGAAGTTGAGCTTTTGGTATTTACTGATGAAGATGAAGAAGTTGAGCTTTTGATGGAGGTGGTTCAATCAACAAGTCTTGAAGAAACTCCAAGCACTAGTAGCAATTCTTTACCAATAAGAAGATTTACTACTACTCGACGTCGCTTATTTTCTTCTGACGACGAATCAGACTAAACATTCAGTTTTGAAAGTAGTTCATTTATTTATTTATTTTGAAAACAGAGCGGGGAATAGATCAGTCTGTGGTTAAAATGCGAATCACTTACTGCTCTATTCCCCGTTTTGGTAATATATAAGAGTGACCTTGACCCAGTTACAGGACTTAGTTCATTGAGAGTAACAAAGATGAAAGGGGAATATATTTTAAAACTATACTGTTTGTTCCCCCTACCTCATTTCCCACTCCATCTTTGTATTACATTAAAAAAGGTTCGTTTTACCCCCACCATCGTTTGACCTGCTATAAAAGGAAGTGTGCTATGAGCGTTTTCACATTTGCTGGCTGATTCTCGTTGAGAGTACATCATGCATCGCTGCAACATTTGTAATGACTTATTTCAAGATAATTGGCTTTTAGCTATTCATCAAGAAATATTTCACAACAAGAATAAAAACGAATCTCTATTAAATCAAGAAGAACTAGAAGAAATAGATGAAATGTTATCAACACAGCAAAATGAAGGAGAACCTGGAGCATCGCAGCAAATTGAAAAACAACATATAATTTCAAGACCTAGCGTCATTCACTATGCACCTGCACCAACTGTAAATGCTTCATTACACGCTCATGCACTACCAGGAAGAGTTGTGACACATTTCAAAATTAACAACACAAAATTAAAACTTGAACACTTTGTAAATAACGCCAAACCTTTAGTGATAGATACTTTGCAAAATGAATTAAGAAGATTGAACTTTATTAAATTTGGACTATTATTAGATGCTTTATTTGTAAATATGCAGAATGAAACATCACCTAGAGGGTTTTTGACAAAAAACCGTACCATCATGTTTACCTCAGATATTGATAATATTGTAAGTGAATGTTTTGAAGAGCTCTTGACAAAATTACAAGAACACGAAGGAAGAGGATCTGGATGGAGTTTGTTAGAAATAACAGGGCTCGATGTGAGAGTGCACAAACACGGGTATGGATTGAGAGGAAGTAGCTATATCCCGCTTCCCAAGAAGATTGCTAACACCAAAGCCTGTGTTAACGTAGAAAATGCAGACACAGAATGTTTTAAATATGCTATGTTGGCGAAATATGTGAAAGATCATGTCGAAAGACCTAGTGTAAAATATGAAGAAGTGCAATTCAAGTACAATTTTGTAGGAATGAATTACCCCGTTGGCATCAAGGATATAACAAAATTTGAAAGGCAAAATCCATCAGCCTCTGTTAACGTGTTCGGTTTAGATTCTTCAAACAATGTGTACCCATTGCGCATAACATCAATTGAGCATAGGAATCACACCGATTTATTATTAATCACTAAAGGAGATATTTCACACTTTGTATATATTAAGAATTTTGAAGCACTCGTTTGTAAACAAACATCATGTAAAAAAGCAGCAAAAACAACATGTAAAAGATGTTTTTGTCATACAAACAAACCATTGGAAAAAGGTGGTAGAAATTGGCTTCAAGAACATCAACGATTATGCAGTGGGAAAAGCGAAGTTAGAGTTCAATTGCCACTTCCTAGCAGAGCACAGGTGAAATTTGAAAAAATCCATCATCAGTACCGCATTCCAGTTGTTGTGTACGCAGACTTTGAGGCGTCATTACTTCCACTCAAACGTGAAGAAGATGAGACGAGAAGAAGCAAGTATCAGCTGCATAATCCAAACAGCTATTGTTTGATGATTAAGTCCACGCTTTCTGACGATCATCTGCGAAGATTTGATCTATCGTCAACACCGAAGATTTATCGTGGTGAAGAAGCAGCTAAGTACTTTGTCGACGACCTGTATGATATAGCTGGAAAAGTGGAAGGAATGTACAGAAGTGTTAAAGCGATGTCACCCATGACGCATGTAGAACAACAAAAACATGAATCATCAACATCGTGTTATTTATGTAACAACACCTTCACAGATAATAACGTTAAAGTTCAAGACCATGATCACCTCACAGGAGCTTACAGAGGTGCAGCCTGTAACTCCTGTAATTTGAACTACAAAATTCCAAATTTTATACCTGTTGTTCTACATAACCTCAGTGGTTACGATTCGCATTTTATAATTCCGGAATTAGGAAGAGATGATGGAGCTATAGATGTTCTGGCCGCAACAATGGAAAAATTTATCAGTTTTTCAAAGAAGATTGGTAAAATTAAGCTTAGATTTTTAGACTCATTTAGATTTATGCCATCCAGCCTTATGAAGCTATCGGAAAACTTGAAGAAGGAAGATCTTGTAGAAACATGTAAAATTGTGCCTGACAGTAAAATGGAGTTGGTTCGTCGTAAAGGAGTCCTCCCATACGACTACATAGACGGACTTCACAGATTTGACGAAACATCACTTCCTACCAAGGAAAACTTTAAATGTAAACTTAACGATTCAGAAATTTCAACAGAAGACTACCAGCATGCGCTCCGAGTGTGGAACGAAATGGGAATGAAGACGTTAGGAGAGTACTCAGATTTTTATGTAAAAGTGGATGTAACTTTACTCTGTGATGTGATGGAAGAATTCCATAATAACTGTTTTTCCGCATACGGATTGGACCCACTATATTCATATACTTCTCCCGGTTTGGCTTGGCAGGCCATGTTAAAAAGAAACTAAATGCAAACTTCAACTTTTAACAGATATTGACATGGTGCTGATGGTAGAGTCTGGTGTTAGAGGAGGTTTGACTCAAAGTGTTAAGAGACACGTAAAAGCCAATAACAAATATCTTCCCGATTACGATGAACACAAGCCATCGACTTTCTTAGGATACTTTGACGCCAACAATCTTTATGGGTGGGCTATGTCGAACCCACTGCCGTATGACAACTTCAAGTGGGTCGATCCAGACACAATTGGATATATTTCACAACTTCCCAGAAACAGAAATGTTGGATATATTCTAGACTGCGATTATGAGTATTCCGAGCATTTGCATGATCAACACTACGACCTTCCACTATTTGCAAAAACAGAAGTGTCTCCAACTGGAAAATTCCCTAAATTAATGATGACTCTAAATAATAAACACCACTACGTTGCACATTTTTGGGTTGTACAACAAGCGCTAGAGTTGGGATTACGAATTACAAAAGTCCATCGAGTTTTACAGTTTTCCCAGTCTTGTTGGTTGAAGCCATACATCGAGTCCAATACCAGGCGAAGAGCGACCGCTACTTCAACATTTGAAAAGGACTTTTTCAAATTAATGAACAATTCAATATTCGGCAAAACATTAGAAAACAAACGAAAACACATAAACGTCAAACTTATTACTAACCCTCAAAAACTACAGAAGCTTGTACAAAAACCAAACTTTGGAACATCTACAATTATTAATGAAAACCTTGTAGCAGTTTCTATGAAAAAGACCAGTGTTAAAATGGATCGTCCGTTGTACGTAGGCATGTCAATTTTAGATATTTCCAAAACTCACATGTACGATTTTCACTATAACAAAATGGTCTCTTTTTATGGACGTGAAAATATTGGGATCTGCTACATGGATACAGACGCTTTTATCTACTGGATCAACACTGAAGACATGTACCTGGATCTTCGCACATTTGTTTACCACAACGAATTTGACTTTTCCGACTATCCGAATGATCACCCAAACTACGATTAAGGCAGGAACAAAAAAGTACTTGGAAAATTTAAGGACGAAGCTAATGGAGTTTTACTAGACGAAATCGTATCACTCATGTCCAAGTTGTATTCGCTTAAACTGAATGGAGAAAATGATGTGATTAAAAAAGCTAAAGGTGTGAAGAATCTATATTTAAAGAAGAATGTAAACTTTGAACACTATAAAAATTGTTTATTTGAAGGCCATGTGTTGACTGCAAAATTCAACTCGATAAGAAGTTTCAACCATCAACTGTACAGTATAAACGAAGTTAAAAAGGCACTATCTTCCGATGATGACAAGCGGCACATCCTTCCAGACAAAATCAACACATTACCGTTTGGACATTACTCTCTTCACCCTATTGATGAATAACCTCTCGTGGGGTATAAAAACTGTTGTATTGTAGTTTTCTAGTCAATTGTACAAAGTTTGTATGTAGCTTTTTCTACTCAATTTTAAAATAATGTTTAATGTAACCTCTCTTCACCCAATTGATGAATAACCTCTTGTGATGAATAAAAGTTGTTGTCTTGTATTTTTCTAGTCAATTGTACAAAGCTTGTTATTTGTATGTAGTTTTTTCTACTCAATTGTAAAATAATTTTTACTGTAATATATAACTACTCTGTATTGTACAAAGTTAAAAAGAAGTTGTTGTCTTGTACTTTTCTACTCAATTATACAAAGTTTGTTATTTGTATGTAGCTTTTTCTAGTCAATTTTAAAATAATGTATAATGTAACCTCTCTTTACCCTATTGATGAATAACCTCTCGTGATGAATAAAAGTTGTTGTCTTGTAGTTTTCTAGTCAATTGTACAAAGCTTGTTATTTGTATGTAGTTTTTTCTACTCAATTGTAAAATAATTTTTACTGTAATATATAACTACTCTGTATTGTACAAAGTTAAAAAGAAGTTGTTGTCTTGTAGTTTTCTACTCAATTATACAAAGTTTGTTATTTGTATGTAGCTTTTTCTAGTCAATTTTAAAATAATGTTTAATGTAACCTCTCTTTACCCTATTGATGAATAACCTCTCGTGATGAATAAAAGTTGTTGTCTTGTAGTTTTCTAGTCAATTGTACAAAGCTTGTTATTTGTATGTAGTTTTTCTACTCAATTGTAAAATATTTTTTACTGTAATATATAACCACTCTGTATTGTACAAAGTTAAAACAGAATAAATATAAAACAAATAAATAAAGAAAAAACAACACAACAGTATATGGAAACGTATACTGTTGTGTTATTTTTTAAAGTTCAAATGTTTGACCTTGGGACTTGTGTTTGTTCCAATTTAATAATAATGTAGCTGACATGGGACATAGCATGATTTCAGCTATGTTTCACCTTTTTAGTACATAGTTTTGAAATAAACTATATAAGATGTGGTTACATATTAAGAAACTACTATTAGTGTTACAACTTAGAAAGCAGCAACATCATGGAAGAGGTAAAGAAAAAAATTGTCGATGAACTTCATAAACCCGCAAGAGTTCATTTTCCAAGAAGAAATACCGCTGTAAAAGGTGTAAATGACTTGTATTAAGCGGATTTAATTGAAATGAGACCGCATAGCAAAATTAACAAGGGATACAACTATATAATGACAATTATTAATTGTTTTACTAAAGTAGCTGATGCAATACCTCTACGAGACAAGACTGGTAAAAGTGTAACAGAAGCAATGCAAATAGCCATCAAAAGAGATAAAAATAAAATTAAACATTTACAAACTGATGATGGAAAAGAACACTTTAATAAACAATTTGCAGAACTAATGAAGAAATACAAAATAAACCATTATTCTACAAATTCAGAGAAGAAAGCCGCTATAATTGAGAGATTCAATAGAACTTTAAAAGGAGTGATGTACAAAATGTTTTCCAGAAGAGGTTCTTACGTATGGTACGATATGTTACCAGACTTAATACGTGAATATAACAACAAGTTTCATCGAACTATCGGTATGAAACCTAACCAAGTAAACAGAAAAAATCAAAAAACAGATTTAGAACGCATACAAAGGAATACAAAGCCTAAATTAGAGAAAAGAAAACCAAGAAAGTATAATGTAAATGATAAAGTCCGAATTAGCAAATATAAAGGAGTGTTTACCAAAAAATACTTACCCAATTGGACGAATGAAGTGTTTACAGTGTTTAAAGTACAACCAACTGTACCTGAAACGTATATTTTAAAAGATAACAAAGGAAACCTGTTGCAAGGTGCATTTTATGGACATGAACTGATGAAGTCGACAGTAGGTGATGTCTATCTTGTAGAAAAGGTGTTGCAAAGGAAAAATGACATGGTTAAAGTACGCTGGTTGGGATTTGACAAGTCCGAAGATTCTTGGATACCTATAAAAGACCTTGTATAGTAATAGAAGATCAGCATTCAATTGATGAGCATCAAAGAGAATGGAGATTATTCAGCATACAGATAAATTCAATATTAGCAATATTGATGATCTAACAGTGGACAAGTCTACAACAGTCAACAATGGTAGACATGGTAGTTTTCTTCCAAACACAGTTCGATGTATTGTGAGCGGTCCTTCAAATTGTGGAAAGACTAATATTGTCTTTAATTTAATAACTCATCCGAAGGGGCTACGGTTTAGTAACCTGTATATCTTTTCCAAGTCCTTGCAACAACCGAAATATCAATTGTTGGACAAGATACTTTCCGACGTGCCTGATGTTAACTTTTATAAATTTAACGCTAGTGATAGCGTTATGCAACCAAACCAAGCTAAACCTTATTCAGTGTTTATATTTGACGATGTTTCTTGTGAAAATCATGATACTATTAGAAACTACTTTTCTATGGGAAGACATAATAACATCGACAGTATATATATAGGACAAACTTATAGTAAGATCGCGAAACAACTCATCAGAGACAATGCGAATGTTTTGATTGTATTCAAACAAGATGAAACTAACCTAAAACACATATATAACGATCATATAAATGCTGACATGTTATTTGACACGTTTAAACAGCTGTGTGGCAAAGCCTGGAAGGAAAAGTATGGATTTTTGGTTATCATGAAAGATCAAGCTATAAAAGACGGATGTTACAGAATAGGGTTTGATAAATTTGTTTTAATAAAGTGAACATCAGTATTATACGAGTCTTCATGGTGTAAACATGAAAAACCAGGAAAAGCTATTAAAACAAATAAAATCACTTAGTGATTCTATTAGACGGAAAAGTAGAGCATTGAAGTTGGGCATAAATGAACGAGAGCAATTTTTAAAGTCAACATTCAAGCCTGTCATTGCACCTTTGAAACGATTGTCACAAAAGGTTTTACAAAACCCCGCAATTCACCTAGAAGGAGACGATATTCTACCCATTTTAAAATATGAAGAAACCGAAAGAAGTGAATATTCAGAAGAGAGTGAAGAATCGGAAGAAAGTGAAAAAACTGAAGAAGACGAAGATGAGGAATCTACAGATGTACTAAGGGAAAAGGGGGCTGTGGATAAAAGTGAAGAAGAAGAATCTGAAGAGGGTAATATCGGACCGTCCAATTTAACCAAATTAGGCACGGATATTATGTTTAAAAGAACACTTGGAAGGCAATACTTGTTGAAAATGTTACATTCCTCGCAAGCAAATCGCAATTATCATACGTACGGAGCTAGATAAGTAGATGATGGTGAAGGACTAATGATTGGAGATAGTAAACTCGACATAGATGAAGACGATAATATGATAATTGGTGGTAACAAATATAAAGGCACAAAGGGTTTGTTTGAACTCATTTTTAAAAATAAACCAGTAAAATATACTAAAAAAGATCTGAATTTGTTTAAATCGATATTGGAACATACGAATGCCCATAGAAAATGATATTCCAAATACTCGTCTGTACATAGAAATCGATCAGTGAAATATGAAGGTATTATATCAAATCTATTCCCATCGCAAACTTTGAAAGGAAATCGTAATAAAAGAGCGTTATCCTCTGCGGAAATAAATGTTTTACACAAAAAGCGGAAAACAGGTGATCCCACCTCATCAGGAAAGGGTTTATTTAAAAGACTATACAATACTAATATAATATATTATAACGATATCAATAAGTTGGTGGATCGAATGAGATTATTATATGAAGCGATGGAAGCAGGACATACTGGTTTGGACAATAGTAGTAGGGAAACGGGGATTTCACGCCATCCCATGAGGAGTTTTCGTCATGTGAGCAGGTCAAAGGTCAAAGGTCAAGGTCAAAGGTCAAAGGTCAAAAGTCAGGGGTCAAAGGTCAAAGGTCAAAGGTCAAGGTCAAAGGTCAAAGTTCAGTGGTCAAAGGTCAAAGTTCAGGGGTCAAATGTCAAGGTCAAAGGTCAAAGGGGTCAAAGGTGAGTTTTTTGTCAAACGGTGAGTCGGTGGTGGGGGAAGGTCACGTAACCGGATTCAGTCCTGCCAACCTGTTGGGAATTTTCCCTCCCAAAAATTCCCAAATTTCCCTCAAATTCCCTTTTGTACTATATAAAATACACTATTAGCCTTGTTATACTATATAAAATGAACTTTTTTCTCACATCATACTACATAAAATACACTCTTAACCTAACTTTTACCATGTTATACTATATAAAATACACTCTTAGCCTAGCTATACTATATAAAATGACCTTTTTTTTGTCCAATAAGGCGTCTTTTTCCTCCCGCGCCAACTCAGACTCGGTACCCCGTGGGAATTTTCCCTCCCAAAATTTCCCTCAAATTCCCAAATTTCCCTCAAATTCCCTTTTGTACTATATAAAAATACACTATTAGCCTTGTTATACTATATAAAATGCATTATTTTCTTTTATACTCTATGGGACCTTGACCCAACTTTTACCATGTTATACTATATAAAATACACTCTTAGCCTAGCTATACTATATAAAATGACCTTTTTTTTGTCCAATAAGGCGTCTTTTCCCTCCCGCGCCAACTCAGACTCGGTACCCCGTGGGAATTTTCCCTCCCAAAATTTCCCTCAAATTCCCTTTTTGTACTATATAAAATACCCAATTAGCCTTGTTATACTATATAAAATGCATTATTTTTCTCTTATACTCTATGGAAACTTGACCTTGACGACATGCACAAAACATATTACGTAGATACTCACCCTTTATGGTCGGTAGAATGTTAGTACAAAGCCTCTGAAGGAACGTCAACCTCCTCTACCAGCTCAGAGGTCACTCTTTTGATTTTTAAGGGTAAACAAAGAGGCTCCCACAGGTCTAGACCATATACCCCTGTGGTACGGAGAAACAAACCCTTGTAATAAGCCCCAGCCATCGCTCATTACGTTGGTGGTCATCCTACCACCTTTCCATAGAGATTTACTCTGGGTGTTTATAGTAAATCTCGTAGACCATGTAACTTGCGAACAAAATACACGGTATGAAGATCAATGGGGTGCAGCGTCTTTTCCTTTTTTCTTCTTGCATTAAAAATGCTTTGCAGTCGTGTACTTGATCTTCTGGTGTTTTGAAACACTTAAACATCTTGCAGCAATGCTCCATCTTTTTGAAACAATAACACAGCAGACGTAGATCCAAATTCTTTGATCAGTACCAAGTTGTCCGGTATTGATTCCCCCTCATGCAAAGTGTCGACGTATCTTCTAGGTAGAAACACCTTGATGTCCTCCTCCAAATGCGGATCAAACAGTATCGCAACGAGAGTCTCACCGTATTTCGTATTTATGCGTGTAATACTTTTGACTGGATACTGGATGTTGGATGACAAATCTCCAACCTTGACAGTAATGTAATTCATTGGAGTAGCAGCATTGAAACGTTCGACAAAAGATGCCATGATAGACTGATAAGAAAAGTGAAAATACGAGTCCTTTTATACTCTCAGTTGACCTTGAGAATCACGGCTTGTTAGGAGTATTGTGCCTCCTTCCCCGAAGGTCTATGCACGAATCGTAACACTTGTCCTTGCATTCCCAGACAAGACCATGACTATCAAGTCAATGCCTGTCATTGCACTCTGTGCATTGACAAGTCTTGACCCAAGTTTCCACACCACCCAAGGGGTATAGGGTCATTGCACTCTGTGCAAAGGCGCGTTTTTTATTATAGTGGGTGTCCCCAGTAGGCATAATCCCACTTACTTTAATGTAACTTGCCCCAACCATCGCAAGCTACGGTGATAGCCACTCCATAACAAAATTGCTACCTCCCAGTATTATTTTTTTTTGGATCCCCTATAAGTCTAGCCGCCACTTTACTTGGATAAGCCTTTCAATGTGACGCACAAACTTACAAAGGGCTTTTATTTTTTATTTATTTTTTTTTATTTTTCTTGTTACTAAAAATATCCCTTACTCACACCCTGGACTTACAGAGTTTAAGCCAGCCATAGAGTGTTACACACATCCAAACTGTACGAGGGTCCATTGCATACTAGATGCATCTGCGACTCAAGGTCTTACGGGGATTAGCCCAGCCTCAAGCTGCAGGACTGCCTCAGGTCTTATGCGTTTTACGGCTGCCTTAGAGAACAGTCGGGCTTTTTTATTGAATTTGAGCCGCCCTCACCTCGACAGTTCATGTCCTGGACTTATGGAGTTTAGGCCAGCCATAGAACACACATTCACACAGAGCTAGGGATACGATAGTAACAATTTTTCACAGTAAAATTACACACATTTAAAAGCAAGCAACTTTGAGTAGTAAAACTGAGCACTTACTAAGGCGCACTTGCCATCACTAGCATGTTGCGGTAAACAACAAGGTAAAAACGTATACATGTCGGGAACTGTCCAAGACTCGTCGAGTTCCTGAACATTTCCATGAAATTTGGAAAGAAATAACTTTTTCTCCAACCCTTTGGTATAGACTATATCAAAAGGTTTTAGTAAGCTACGAACTAGTTTGAAGTTAAAAGGTACACATCCCTCCTCCCAAAGTATTTTGTGAAACTTACGCTCACACCAATTGTTAGCTTTCCGAGCAGCACTATTCAACTTACTTTCAGGATAAGGAGACTTGAAAACTATATTTGCATTTACAAAAGGACCCACAATGACAAATTCTTTAACGATAAATCTATTGCGATTGTCTTTGAACCCATGAAACTCCACCACAGCCGGTGTCGACATGTTTATGATCAACCTACTGTGGGCTTTGTCTTCTTATACCAAACAATCTCGTCATGCAAACGGTCAGCATCCCAACCGTTTACTTGCTGTGGTGGGGGAACATAGACCGAATCACTACGCATAACCCGATCAATGTGTTCAATCAGGTAAGGCTCGACACAGGTCAACTGTTCAATGTACCGTGAAATGCAAGGCAATAAGCTAACAAAATTCAACCATTCCTCTTTAGTGAAAAGTATAGTGGTTTTATTATCTCTGTCGAAAAGCTCTACATAAGGTTTGTTGAAAATGTTACGCATAGTGTATTTAATGTCCACTTCAGTGAATCTCTTTTGTTGATCCTTATGACACAAAGCATGGGTAATTGAAGGTTCCATTTCTTTCAACTTTGAGAACTGTGCGTTGTTTAGTAAAACGTATTTACGCATGCCTTGCTTGTGAAACAAAATGCCCACTTGAAAGAGAAATTCATTAAAAAGACCGACAGTGACAAATTTAGTAAAATCCGAGTTGAGATTGTACATTACCTTGAGAAAAGCTGTCAGATCCTGTTTGTCCGGTACCGTTACCAGAGTAGGTACACCTTTCTTGTCAACCAGTGGAAACTCTACTATAGAGACATCAGTGTCTGGAACAGCAGATGATGATGATGCCATGGTGGTGGTGGAGTAGCGACTGAGACCGAGTGGGCGCTGAGCTTCCTTTTATAGGGCGTACGACACTAGAGAACTCTGTTGACAGTTCCAGTAAGTGGACTGTACTCGACTAGGGCGTCGTGAATAATCAGACAGTAGGCTGTTGTACCTTTTGGAAAAGCGGTGGAAGATTCAAATTCAAGGCGGACGTCTACAGGTCCTGATTTAAGATTCTCAGACTGTTTGGAACAGTCGATTACAAAAACGGGACAAGAATCAAAAGCTGTACGATTCATAATGGGACTGGGTGAACTCGACCCGTAGTAAGAAGATTGAAACCTTGCGTACATTTCATACAACAGAGCGTCATCACCACGTATGTTATCATACGGGTAGTACTGAGAGTTTAGAAAGAGCTTTACATCCGATAGTGAGCACTTGTCAAAGATACTAGCGTCCTTGGTTAAATCATTTTTCCTACTAGTTTGAAAGGCTAATATTACGTAACGTGGCTTTTCCAGTTGTGAAGAAGTCTTGATGGTCCAAGATTGTCTCGTACTTGTGGGAAGTTCAGGAAACTCGTGCAGCTCCCAAGACCTGAAAGGCATTTCCAATACACGATCCTGTTCCAGCACCCGTAGTAATGACAACTTCATATCATCAGACACTTTAACGTAGGGAACCCGCCAGTAAATCTTATCAATCGTCAACTTAAAATCAGTGGCCGCAACCTCCTTGTACAAGGCGTTCTTAACATTCGAAGACAAGAGCAAAATCAATTCCTGTCTTTGGTTGACAATGATTCTTTTGTAGTCCTCAAAGAACCCCATTAACAATTTCAAAGGAATACAAAAAGAAAACTCCTTTACCGTATTCAATGATCCTTTTCCAACCCAACTAGCGTTCATCAATCGCTTCTCATCGTCTGGAGTTAGGGTTACTAAATTCTTAATAGTGGATGTTATACCGACATTTTTAGATCGATCGACAATTACACCGCCAATTTCGTATCTAATCTCGTTAATCAGAAACGCAATGGCATTGTTGACTAGATGTAAACTATCATACTGAGTCTGACCATCAGATTTTGTCACTTTACCAGTCACGTGTAAGTAACTCTCACAAGGGTATGTAAACCCATCCTGCTGTTGAATAGAAATACGCACCTCATCGTCCGGATTAAAAGTTGTCGATGTAAAAGGTGCATGAGTACGGTACTCGTACTCTGTCACACTTTCATCAAATTGCGCTTTACTACTTACGGACAACATATTGAAGTCTAAGAGACTGCAAAAACTCCTTGTTCTTTGATGTTAACCGTTTCAAACGTAACAGGCGACTGATTGATTTCGTCCTGTGTCCATCTAATTTATTGAAAATCAGACCCATCTTTACGTTTCAAGTGAAGTCTAATGTTGACCACTTCGTCTCTCAGATTTATCAAACGATTATCTTGATCGGAGAGTCTAACTGTTATGTTTTCCAACCTCTTGACGCTTACTGGCAAGTAAATGACGTTACGGGGCGTTTCAACAATTTTAAACCCAGGAGGTACGGCAGGGTAAAACTCGTGAATAACGTGTCCTTCTGTACCGTTTTGATAAGAACCTCTAACCACGTTACATTCGACTCGTATGACATTCACTTTAATAATGGCAACTGGTGTGTCTGACACGTGCCATTTATATGGTTCAAGAATCGATCTGGAATAGCCCAACAGTGAACCTATGCTGTCTTCCTGAGAGAAATCAATTACCTTTTCACCGTAAATTTCCACTTTAAACGTATTGTTGTTGCCTCTAATCTTTAAATTCGGATCGTTGATTTTGTGTTCGATAAATTGTGTAATGTCGTCAATTTCATAAGAACCAGTCGGTATGTCGATAATTTTATCACCGTAATGGAACAAATTATTGACTCCCTTCTCAACGTTTGGTATAGAGTTGTATGTTGTAAAGTCTACCAATCCAATTTCCCAATCGCCCTCAGAGAGGTCTATTGCAGGAAAAATATTACAGCCAAACACTGAACTATTCCCACTCACACAAAACATAATGCTGCTCACTCTCTAAAAGTCAAACGCATACTAAAGTTGATTCATCAAAAACTCTAAACATAAATGACCGCAGATGTTGGAGCCGAAAGTCTGATGCGAAGTGTAGTTGTACAAAACTTTACATCCCTGAAAATACTCTAAAAGGTCTGGTGGTGGTTGTAGGTTTCCAAAACTATCAAAGTATTTCACTACGTTATCAACTTTTTTATAACACACCCAGTGAGTACCCCTCCCACTGTTTGAATCTAAATTAACAATGGCATTTTCCTTCTTCCAAATAGTCTGTGGTAAGGCGTCTCTCATAAAAACACCTCGAAAATGTGGTATTCTAAATTTACGTGCATATCTGTCCAGGTCAAAGTTTGTAAGAGCCCGATCCGGTAAGTGTTTTAACGCAAACGTTTTTTTTTTTTCTTATGTACGACTTTAGATGATCCATTTCCCTGCTTGTACGGCTTTAAGTAGTATCCCTCTCCCTTTTTGTAAGGTCTTAAATAGTAACCTTTACCTCGCCGCTTTGCGATCTTTTTCTTTTTGCATACGCGTCGTCTCTTCATTGTACCTCCCAGCTTTTTCTTGGCATTCATAGCTGTTGTCACGGACCAAGCTGCGGCTCGTTCTGCTAAAGAAGCGTCTGATGATTTAACCCTATTCCAAGCCTTATCGGCCAGCTGTTGATCCGCCTGTCTACGGTGTTGATTGTCACTATATTTGGAATATGCAATGTCGTGTTCCTTACAGGCTTCGTCCAACTTGTTAATTCCCTGATCACCACGAGCTAACCTCTCCTTTAATTTGGTACCTGGACCACAGTACCTGTAACCCCCTGGTAGATGAAGTTCCACTGGTAGTAGATCGATTCCTTTGTTAAGAGCTGTACTGGCAAAACTACCGACTGTCTCTAGTAGTCCACACCCTTTGACTGTTGAATGACGACTGACGTTTTTCTTGTTGACTCTTGGCATTATAATAATCAAATGACGGTGTCTATTCAAATTCAAGGGTTTTTATTCGTGTGATCTAACTCTAGTAGCTTCGTTTAAGAAATACGGTCGTACAATATGTTTGTCGATCCACTCCTCTTTAGACAAACTGTGGATCTGATCTTGAGGTGGCAATATGCGATAGTATAGATCGTAAAGTAATGCACTCATTGCTCGTACAAGATAATTCATAGTTACAGCGTCTTGCATGGTGACTGGATCACCCACAGAGGAAAGCTTTTTATCTCCGAAATCCCACTCATTAGCGGTCTGTTTGGGAATCCACTTTTCACGTACCACGTTAAGAGATCCTGAAAGGTAGTTTTGAGTCACTGCATCTTGAGGTTCAACAGGATCTTTGATTGACGTTAATCGCATATTGTTAAACTTCCACCCGCTTTTACTCTTATTTGGGCTATTTGCCGTCAGGTATTTTTTTGTAACTACGTCTCCATCATTTAATGGGTCAGCCACCTCAACCAACCGTTTATTTCCAAAGTGCCAAAAGGTGCCGTATCTAGGTGGAACAAGAGAGTCTACATACAATTTATTTGCAGCATCTTTAGCTGCAGTAGGATTTTCAACATTCGCTATATACCTATTTCTAGCATTAATGTAATTCTCCTCGAATAATACACAATGCTCACCTATAATTTTTAGACTGACGGCATCATTTTCATTTATTGCATCGCCTACATTTGCTAAAACTTTATTTTGCATATCATAGTTTCCTTCAGGAGTCAATTTAAATCCTTCACCTCGTGCTCCTTTGGGCACAGCAGCAGCAGCACCTTTTTGAACTAACTGACGTCCGAACTTGTCGATAGACATTACGATAATGATTACAAAATAAAGTTATCAAAGTCTTTTATAATATCCGCCTCCTTGAGCTCCTCTAAAATGGCAATAATCTCATTATTGTGACCACTGTTACCTGCTTCTTTCGAAGCTAACAACAGACGCAAACGATCAACCAATTCATTAGGGTCATCCCAGTACCGGTAGTCAATTTTGGATTTCTCAACTTCCATTAGCAAACCTTCTCCCAACTTTTTTCTCTTTTCACCAATAAATGGTGATAGTGGTTGACTTGGTCTTTTTCTAGACGCTGGAGAAGCACGTAGTAAGGTTAGTTTCTTCTTATTTTTTGGTGGAAACATATTTGATATAATATTCGTGTACTTGTAGCCTCTGTTGGATTTTATCCCTTTTCCATCTTCACGCTTGTGAACACCAGTTGCCTCTAGCATTTGCTTGTACACTTTTAAATCATTGTCATTGAACGATCCACTCTGCGGATGTTTCTTGAAAATCAACTCAAACAGTCCAGGTGTTCCCTTGTATTCAACTCCATTTATAATTATGTCGTTATCGGAAAAGCTAACCGGATACGATCCCATTTTCCACTCGTTGCCATCATAGTGAATGCCGTACGTGAAATCAGCTTCTTCCCTATCGTCTGTCTGAATAAACTGAAGGTAGGTACCTAACAAGTCTCCAATGTTGTTTGCACGAATAAATGCGTCAAACTCTGACGCTAAAGACGGTCTTCCAAATGACTGCTCAGGCTCAAAAACCTCCTCCTCCTCCTCCTCCACTTCCCCTTCATTCTCCTCTTTTGGCTCTTGCTTGATCTCTTTGGCAGCAACGACCGTCTCCGTCAACTGTTTTAGTGGATCAATCAACGGTTTGTACTGTACTTCTAACGAACGTTGTGTTTGAATTGAACTGCTCTTAATATTACGCAACTTTTGCCTTATACTATCCTGCAGCATCTTTATTTCTCGTATACGATGTGTATCCTTGAACGTCATCTTGTCGAATAACTAATTTCGAACATCACATCCTTATTTATTGAGTTTCCACAGCCCCTCCCCGCTGCGTTAAGTGAATGCGTCTCTGACGCTAAAGCCGACCTTCTTATTCTATTTGCTACCTCCTGCACGTCTGTGCTCCCATCCATCTTCTTACGGAATCCCCTTAGGTTATTTCTGTTTTCCTGTTTTTCTGTTTTTCTGTTTTTCTGTTTTCCTGTTTTTCTGTTTTTCTGTTATCCTGTTTTTCTGTTTTCCTGTTTTTCTGTTTTCATGTTTTTCTGTTTTCATGTTTTTCTGTTTTCCTGTTTTTCTGTTTTTCTGTTTTCCTGTTTTTCTGTTTTCCTGTTTTTCTGTTTTCCTGTTTTTCTGTTTTCATGTTTTTCTGTTTTCATGTTTTTCTGTTTTCCTGTTTTTCTGTTTTTCTGTTTTCCTGTTTTCCTGTTTTTCTGTTTTCCTGTTTTCTGTTTTTCTGTTTTCCTGTTTTTCTGTTTTCCTGTTTTCCAAGTCTTTCTGCTTCGCAATATGCAGCAAAAGAAGTGGGCCCAAAATAGTTTCTTCCAACGTATCTATTCGCCTTTTAAAACGTAGCCTGTCTAACGTCATTTGTTGTCATAATGATTTGCGATCCTCATTCATCGGTAGATTGTACTCTCTTGTCACAAGAGGTTGGCTAAAACTAACTTTCAGCATGGCGTTGTAAAACTTTGACAAACTCGTCGAGTCCGACGCGGTATCTACCATCGTCAATGTTACGTTCTTTGTCTACTACAACAAATTTATTCTTACCACTGTTCCATGCGGTGGCACACAACTCTTTGAATCTCCCATAAGACATGTCCGTATTTACATGATCATCGTATATGTGTCTTAAATTTCTGTCATCTTGCTTAAACGCAATAATAAAGTTTGCATTGTCCCTTATCAGCTGTTTGGGTATCCTACTGTATGTTTGACACAGGTAAAAAGTATCAACATTCTGGTGTCGTCCCATTGTAAAGTAGTTTCTGATGTTGTCTTGCTTTTCACATGCGACATCATCAAACACCATCACAGAGTGTTCTTTCACCTCGTTTGGATGAATCACCTCACCGTTGTCTGTGAAAGGGAAATATCCTATACCGGGTATAGTCAGTAGTACCTTCTCTAGCAACTTATACTTTGGCTGATGGAGTGATTTTGAAAAAACGTAGACATTTTCAAACTTTAGTCCATTTGGATTAAACAACAAGTTTAACATTACATTAGTCTTGCCGGAATTTGAAGGTCCGCACATGATACATCGAACATGGTTTGGCAGCAGATCACTGTGTTTGCTCCTTTCCTTCATATCTCCTCCATAGTATACGTCAAAGTTTACGATAGGCAATTTGGGTGTTTTCATCTTAATGTCTAAGCTCAAACTGAGTAATTCACACAAGTTCACTTTTATTTATCCACGAATTGTGAGTACCATCAAAGCCAAGCCACTTAACCAGCACTTTGTTACCCTTTCTCCTCAACACCTTTTCCACCAGGTATACGTCTCCGTGTCTGGTCTTGAGCAGTTCTTTTCCGTAAAAGCTTCCTTGAAGTATGTTGTTGCGGTAATCCTTTAGGTGATACGTAGTCGGTACAGTTGGACGCACCGCTTCCACAGTAAAAATCTCGTTTGTCCAGTTGGGTAGGTATCCCTTATCGAAAACCTTTTTATACTTGCTTATCCTTACTTTGTCACCCACTTTGAACTCAATCTTTTCCTTCTTCTTATATTTTTGTCTATTCTTGTTAATGTTTCGTCTGACCAAATCCTCGTTCTTTTTGTTCACCTCAAAAGGTGCCATGCCAATTGTTCTATGTTTTCTCGTGTTGTACTCTTCCAACAGGTCGGGTAGGATTTTAATCCATTGGTAGTTGCCCAGTTCTGTGAATTTTCTCCACATTAGAGACTTGAGACTACGATTGAATCTCTCCACTATGGCTCCCTTCTTCTCGCTGTACACAGAGTAATGATTAATGTTGTGTTTCTTCATCAGCTTGGCGAATCCAGCGTTGTAAAACTCTTTTCCCATGTCGGTTTGCAGATGCGTCATCCGATTCTCCTCCAAAACAGGTTGTATAGCCTTGACGATTTCCTGTCCAGACTTGTCCTTGACTGGTATTGCGTAAGCGTATTTGGTAAAGCAGTTGATTACTGTGAGAATGTACTTGTAGCCCTTGTTAAACTTTGAGTATGGTATCATCTCCACCAAATCAGCCTGATACAGATCGTCTATTCCTTTGACTTCCACAGGTCTGGTGGGGAATGTTCTTCTGGCTGGAGCGTGTAGCTCTTTGGCGATGATTTCTCTCACATTCATAACTGGATTGAATTGTGTCCAATTCATAACTGATTAATATTTTTGTAAACCAAAATATTTATTGGTTTTTAAGGGATTCCACAGCCCCTCCCCGCTGCGGAAAGTGGTAGCCGACCTTCTTCTATTTGCTACCTCCTGCACTCTTGTGCTCCCATCCGTCTTCTTACTCCACCATTATCTCAACTAATTAAATCTTTATTTTTAATTTACCTCACTCCTTGTTAATTTTAAATTTTTTATTCCTCCATATCCCCCTCCCCCTCACTCGATTCAGAATCTGATGTTTCTTCCACAATAGGCGAATCTATATCAAAGTTATTAATTCTTTCCAGCGCTTTATTAGCATACAGGTTGCTATATAGTTTCAATGTGTTGATGTTCGTCAAATCCAGAGAGTGTTTAAAACAAACGCACGACTGAGAAACTTTTATACTATATTCATCCTCATTTACGCTCTGTTTGACATTCGGTAAAAAACCATAAGCTAGAATATCCACTCTATCGTATTCGGATACATCAATCGTTCTGGAGTACCTGTACACTGAAACAGTATCGACATTTTCCCCGTTCTTGTAGAACCTTAGGAGAGTCTCATCATCACTACTGAACCCCTCAGTAGGATCGGGATTATTTAACACGATAAACACTTCACTCATCTTGTGATGTTTACTCCTTTGTGTCTCAACTGGAAATGAGTACACGTTGCTGAGATCGTGTATGTATAATTGAGTATTACATCATCCTCTAGCAACGCAGGTGAACCTGGGTTAACCTTACGTGGGTTAATAAAACCCGGGTTAACATAACGTGGGTTAATAAAACCCGGGTTAACACAACGTGGGTTAATAAAACCTGGGTTAACACAACGTGGGTTAATAACACCCGGGTATACAGGTCTGGTGGGAAATGTTCTTCTGGCTGGAGCGTGTAGCTCTTTGGCGATGATTTCTCTCACGTTCATAATTTGTATTGAATTGTGTCCAATTCATAACTGATTAAGATTTTTGTAAACCAAAATATTTATTGGTTTTAAGGGATTCCACAGCCCCTCCCCGCTGCGGAAAGTGGTAGCCGACCTTCTTCTATTTGCTACCTCCTGCACTCCTGTGCTCCCTTACTTGAGTTGTTTCTATTTTTCATAAAAGGTAAAGGAAACGTAAGTATGAAATTTTTCCCGCAGTCTCTTTTCTTGCGCTATATGCTTTTCCATTTCTACATCTGCAAGTTTTCTCTTACGACATTCCCTGTTGTAATGGATTCCACGTACAAAAATCTTTAGGTCCATCCAATCCACAGTGTCGAGGTATGCCTGGAGATATTTCTGTTCAGAATATATCGACTCCCAATGCTGGTCAATTATCGGGTTTTCTTCACGCATAAACTTCATGTCCTCTTCGTACCATTGAATTTCGAATTCATCACGTGGTTGAGCATACCATCTTTTACTAATATTATGTTCTAGCCACATAAAGTCCTTGTAGATTTCCCACGGATCCTGCTTGACGACTGGGTTGCAGTCACCGTCCAGGATGGGTGCTTGTTCGGTAATAGCGTCGGATTCTCCGTACATGTTGATAGAGTATCCAAGTACACACTGACGAGCGTTGTGAGTGAGGGGTATTTATACCTGGGCTGTTCGTTGCCGGTTTTTTGAAGGTCGATTGGGCGTTGCCGGTTCTTGAAGATCTATTGGACGTTGCTGGTCATTGGTTTTACGGGATTCCGCAGCCCCTCCCCGCTGCGGAAAGTGGTAGCCGACCTTCTTCTATTTGCTACCTCCTGCACTCTTGTGCTCCCACCCGTCTCCTTACTCCACCATCAGTGCGTCTAAGACGGCTCGGTCAATCATCGCTTCTTCATCGATGGAATAATGTCCCCATGGCAGGGTCTTTATGCCTCCTTCTAAAATAAAACGCTTATCATCGTAGGCTGAAAGCGCTATTTTATTTTGCTCTATGCTGTACAGTTCATGGCGGCGACTCCTAATTAGATTCATTGTTCTATTCACTTGGCAGGATTTATACTTTTTATTTCTCTCCAAAGCGTCATCCAACGTAACATCCACAGTACTGTAGAGGAGGGAGAATTTATCGAGGCACTCCTTATAGTCAGAAAACTCTAGTTCATTCTTTACTACAGATTTCTTTACTCCTTTTGCCTTCTTAGCTTCTCCATTTTCAGACCGGCTAGCGTACATTTTAGAGCGTAGCCCCACATGCTCAAACATTATACGTCCGCTAAGCTCATCCTTCATCACACCTAACACTTTTTTATTAACTCTTGGAATGTCAAAACGGTTGGGGTCGGAGTAATCGCTGGTGTCGAATAGATGAATCATCTCCTTCATGTCTTTATACCAGTCAACTGTTTCAATCATATATGTAAGCGAGTCTGTGTCCGTATACTGGAGTTGCGCTTTTTCACCATATTTCTTCTTGATCACATTGTAGTGAAACTCATACATTAACAACTTAGAAACGTCCAGGATGCTCATGCCTACGTATATAGCCTTATTGAACAACAGACGTGTCTTACTCATATGGACTGCAGCCAGGTGTTCTGTGAATATGGTACGGCTCTTGAAATTAGGCTTCGCCATCCACTTGTCAGCTTGTGTTTCCTTGGTGGCGAGGCGGATATCCACTCTGTTTAGTATGTTTTCCATTGTTTTACCGAAGACTGAGTTGTTCATCAGCTTATAGAAGTCTTTCTCAAATTGGTTTGTAGCTCTTATTCTCATGTTAGTGTTTAAATCGATGTAAGCCTTTAGCCAAGTACTTTGCATAAAGCTGACAGCTCTATGGATTTTCTTCACCCGCATGCCAAGGGAGATGTACTGTTTTAGGTTTCGGTAGTGAAGAACATATTTCTCCTTGTTGAAGAGAGTGAGTAGGAGTTTCATGTTCTTGGAGCCTGGAGGAATGCGCTGCTCTGGTGCCAATGGATAGTCCGAATGGGTGTCGTGCAGCTCTCGAGGGTACTCTAGATCCACTTCGAAGATGTAGCCTCTAGGAGCGTCATCCGGTATGCTCATGATGTCGATGTTTTCAGGATCGTGCACCCATAGAAAGTCTGCATGAGGCATAGGCTGGCTCATAGCCCATCCATATAAATTATTGGCGTCGAGATATGTGAGGTAAGTAGTAGACCTGTCCATGTCATAATCCTCCATATAGGGGTTGTTTGCCTTTGCATAACGGTTGGAACACTGGGATATTCCTCCTCGAATACCTCGGGCGATCATCAGCCGCATTTCATTGTCGGTCAACAGATCCAGTTCAACTCTTGTAGTTTTAAGCATTGCACTCCATGCCAGTCCGGGAGCGGTGAAATACCATGCTGGGTCGAGCTTGTAGGTGTTCATACAAACGTCTCTAAAGTTTTCCATAATGTCCGCCAAAAGCAGAACGTCCGTCTGGTTGTACAGGAGAGTGTATTCTTCCATGTTGGAGATTTTGAATGTGTTCCATACTGTCTGAGCGTGTTCGTGTTCTGCATCTGTGATATCCGTCTTGTTTAGCCTGTTGTAAAAGTCCTTCTTTTCTGGTAGGCTGGTGAGCTGATATTTTTCCAAGGAGTCCATATGGTCGTAGGGGTAGATACCCTTCTTGATGAGTAGTTGTAGTTTCTCTCCAGAGTAGAATTTTGATGTTTCGCGGAATTGTGGTGTCGTTAAGTTCTTCGCCAGCGAGTCGAGGCTGGACATCATAAAGCGGCAAGAATCAAGGAACCGTAGTTTTACTCCTCCCTCAATCTCTACGGTGTAGGAAATGTATCGCTCCTCGTTATTGGGGATAACGCTAATAGTTTCGTCATTGAGTCCGAACATTTTTATGAAAAGATGTGTGTCATAGCCGCTCAAGTTGTGGATGAAGATTGGAATGAAATTAGGTTTGCGGAACTTGAGATTGCAGGTGTTGTGAGCGATACCTCTGAATTTTCCAGTAAGATGGTCGTGGTCTCTGACTTTGTAGTCTTCCGGGTCAGTAAAAGACTTCTCGCAAATATGGCAGATTGTAGAGTTGGCGATGTTAGTGAGATCTTCTGGGGTTAGGTCCATCGGTTTGGCTGCTGCAGAAGAGTATAGGTGAGCAATTTTCTTCGACTCTCTGAACAAACTCTCAACAAAAACTTGTGCTGCATCGGATCCAAAGTATTTCACAGGTTCTCCGTAGTGATCATCAGCGTAAACAATATAGTAGCAGAAACTTACAGCCTCATGCTTCTGATACTGCTTGGTATATGATTTTGCTGCTCCATCCTCGTCCATTCTTTCATCCTCCTCCTCCGTCTCAATGGCGGTCAGCATGCATTCGAAGTCGGCGTATCCAGCGAAGGGTACTCTCATCGTTCTATTCCCTTCCTCGAACTTGATTTTGCTACCCTGTTTAGGCATTTCAATCCTAACAGCTTCTTGATCGTTGCAGTATTCCATGTGTGAGGCTAGCAGATCTTCTCTTCCATAGTGCTGTAGACACCTACGGCATATCCATGTTCTTTGACGGTGTTTTGTAATTTGCCGGCGAGCTAATCTGGCGAGATCTCGAATTAGGCAGTAGTGGGCGTTGTTCTTGTCCTTTATATACAGCAGGTCGATGTGTTTCTGCTGCTCCCTATCCGTGACCAGCAGCGGGTACACTACGAACTTTTCATCGTAGGCGTAGACATTGATGGAGATCCCAGACCTCTTCTCAAATAACTTGACGTGGTCGAGGCTGATGGGGAATGTGATGCCTTGAAGGAATTGGTCAAAGTCGTGCTCATAGGGTAGATAGTGTTGAACGCGATGAGGATGGTCTTTCCAGTGAATAGGGTGAAGTGCGGCTAGCACAGACCACAGGAAACACTTGTTGTCGTTGTTATTGATATTGAGCACGGCGTGTTTAGCTGCAATTTTCTTTGGTAGTTCACAGTATGTTGATCCACGAAGAGGCTTGTAGTTGTTGATTCTCAGTTCCAGGGAGATGATCTTGCTGAGGGTCCACCCGGATCCCTTGGCGTAGAACTCGTCCATTTCCTTTAGAACCTTCCCCTCGGCGTCCTCCAGATAGTTCACAATGTTGGTGGTGGGAAGGATGATGGCGGTCTTGGTCTTGAAGTTCATCTCCTTCCTCTCATCGTTATCGCCTACTGGCTTCTTATATTCAGCGATGAAAACTAATTGCGTCTTGATGTTCTCTGCATGCAAGTTTTCTGCAATCTTTGCCGTGATTAGCTCTTTGGCTTGTTGGAGGAATCCAGCTGGATCCTTAATGCCGGGCCGATTGACGACGGAGTAGGTCTTCATCCTGCCCCGGAACGCCTTCTCGATCTCTTCGATACGGAGCTGCTTTCCTCCAATCAGATGATGTACTGCTCCCTTAGCCGTATTGTATGCCGATACGATGGTTGAGCGGACGGTATCAATGATGGAAGTGTTGGTTGATGGTTGGGGCTCATCATCCATGCGAGCGGTCTTGGAGATAGATGGGATAGGGTTCTCAGCCTTCCTCTTGAGGTGACCCGGGTTGCACTTCTAGAGGTGACGTCTGAGGTTGGAGATAGTTATCATGAGTCCACAAGCCGGACAGGGACGTTGAGGCTCCTGGGTTGTTGTAGACCCGGTGCAGCTCTTGAGGTGGCGAGCTATGTTCTTCCGAGATACGAGCTTGCCGCATCTGGGACATGCAATCTGGTTGGGGTTCATGATCTGCAAATGAATTTATAGGTTATGTACGTTGTAAATAGCGGAGCTGCTAGATGTGTCTCGTTCAAAAGTCTGAGACTGAATGAGAATTGTCCTGAAATCATCGTAATATATATGCCCCGGATCCAAGATGGCGGTCCCCAGTCCTGCCAACCTATTGGGAATTTTCCCTCCCAAAATTTCCCTCAAATTCCCTTTTTGTACTATATAAAATACACAATTAGCCTTGTTATACTATATGAAATGACCTTTTTTTGTCCAATAAGGCGTCTTTTCCCTCCCGCGCCAACTCAGACTCGGTACCCCGTGGGAATTTTCCCTCCCAAAATTTCCCTCAAATTCCCTTTTTGTACTATATAAAATACACTATTAGCCTTGTTATACTATATAAAATACCCAATTAGCCTTGTTATACTATATAAAATGCACTTTTAGCCTAGCTATATTGTATTGCATGCATATTTGTACACGTGTACCAAATTTGAGCGAAATCGGACGGTAAATAACGAAACTAGATCCAAAGTGGTGGGGGAAAAGATAAGTTCAAAGTTGTTATTTTTGGAAAAATTTTGTTATAGGTAGGTCGGAAATGGTGTACGCAGGTGAGCCTAAAAGACTTTCGGGGGTCGAAAAAAATTTTCAAGGCTCTAGGACGCACCGTTTTCGAGATATAAGCAAAAAACCACTTTTTACGGGAAATATATCGATTGTTTCGGAGAATACCTAAAGACCAGAAAGTGGCTCAGTGTTAGACACATCGGTGTTCTAACACGGCACTGGGGAGGGTAAAAGCAAGATAAGGGAACCTAGTGACGACTCCTAACGGCAGTTGCCTTATGAGGAAAAGCCAGTGCGTCACACGCTGGCCCCACCCGGGTATCCGCTGCCAAGTCGAAGTTGGCCGAGAGTGCGTCCCACCACTCTCACGGAATCCCCCGCGAGTCCTTTAGCAAACTTTAGCCTTGCAAAGTTGGCTAAAGGACTGATCGGTGTTTAAAACTGGCCGAATCACAAAGACTCAAGGCTTGTCTCTAACACCGACCGTATATTTTCTAAATACTCACCAACAGAGAAGTTCTGCGCAGGCAGGAATCAGAGAGTCAGGAGAGAATAGTACTTGACGCTCGAAGGCTTGCCGACAACTGATCGCCGACCGGTCTGCTTACACAGGACCTCGTAATATATATGACCGCCGCCAGAGGGTGGGGGGAAGGTCACGTGACTTCCCCCACCACAGACTCACCTTTGACCCCTTTGACCTTGACCTTTGACCCCTGACCTTTGACCTTTGACCCCTGACCTTTGACCCCTGACCTTTGACCTTTGACCTTTGACCCCTGACCTTTGACCTTTGACCCCTGACCTTTGACCCCTGACCTTTGACCTTTGACCCCTGACCTTTGACCTTTGACCTTTGACCTTGACCTTTGACCTTGACCTTTGACCTTTGACCTTTGACCTTGACCTTTGACCTGCTCACATGACGAAAACTCCTCATGGGAAGGCGTTAAGTCCCCGTTTCCCTACTACTAGTGTTACCAAAATATGACAAAAACCCACAGGATCTCCCACGTCCGAACGGTCGCTTAAAATCTCGAAACCTACCTCTACGTACTGCTTTTCATTTGAGCAGATCAAATTTCTCGCCCGTCAAATACTAGCTGGGCCGTAGAATGGAATAGTTTTGATGGACGAAATAAATTCCTTATTAACGATCCGTCAATACCTGTAGGTGGGATGAACCTCCCTCGTAGGGAGTGGAAACTCTTGAATTGGTTCTGAACTGGCATTGGCAGATGAAATTACTAGAAATATAAATGGAGGTTGAGACTAGATCAGTCATGTGATTATGGGGAGTCTATCCAAACAATGGATCTCATAGTTACAGAGTGCTCCCAGCGCTCTTTTACGGAGGGATTAGCAGCATAAACAGAATCAGTGAGACAGGTCTCAAATGGCTTCATGGACTGGATTTAGCTTTGTGACAGGAGATCACTTAAAATTGTTATTCAATGAACATACATAATCACAAATTTTGGATCTTCATCCAAATATACATAGCAGCTTTTTTAAAAAATTAAAAAATGTTAGCTGCCAACAAACCATACGTTATGTATAAAAAAAATCCAGAACAAATATTTTTTATTATTTACTTTAAAGTACATTCTTATTTAATGAAATGATAACAATTTAACATTTTTATACGTAAAAGGAAATTATTTTTTATAACTTCATCTTCTAGTCATTTGAAGCAACTATCCCATATTTATTTGAATTATATTAGAAATAAAATGTTTTATGCCATATGTGATATAAACTAACTTTTTCTATGGCTAATATGTATTATTTACAACTACATAACAAAAACATGTTGTAGTTTTATGGGCAAGCAAAATAAATATAAAACGGCTGATCTATATAACAGCTGTTTTGTTGATTACGACTAACCGAAAGTACAGTTTTTATTGTTTAGTTCTACAATATTTGATATAACTCAAAAACTAATAATAGTAGGTAACTCAAATTTTCACATAACTATATCACATTATTATTCACCTTTTTCGGAATTTTATTACTAAAAATTAATGACTTATTTTTTAAATAATCGGCATTTTTAACCCCTTAATTAAACAAGAAAAAAAAGTATTTGTGCATGGCAACATAACGATAAAAAAAAAATAAAATGATCATGCCCTAGATTTTAGATCTGTGCTTACCCTATAAAAATTTAAACAGCAATAGAATATCTTTATTAGTTTTTGAGTTGTATAAAGTTTAAGATGTATCTCAATTTTTGTCATAAAAACATTCATAAATATAAGTAACAATTTTTTAAACTTAAAACTAATACAATATATTTTATTTCAACCATTAAGTCTAAGAAAATCATTAAACGCTTTAACAATAATTAGAAATAAAGACTTTTTATGTCATAAGAGAATCCCCTTAAGAGAGAACAGGAACAAGTATATTTAATGTTGTTAGGATGTAAATAAAGTTATTTGATAACCTTGTTGTCAAGAGACACAAGGCGCAATTCCTTAACGGGAGCAATTGTTTCGAGAATCAACTTTCTCTATAATATTTTAGCAATTACCCAAGGTAAACATTTAAAATAGCAATCCTAAAAGTTAATATCCTAAACAAATTTATATTGTATTAATTTAAGAGCATTGTTGTCGTTTGATTCAGTAGGTATGAATATTTTTAAAGTATTTTTTTTTAATTTGTAGAGCTGCATTGTTTTATCATATCTGAAAAATATACTATTTATTTTGCAATATAGTGTGATTTTATTGAACTACATACTATACATTTACAATGACAGTAATACATGGAAGTTGACAGTACTGCCATGGGGAGGGGGGGTTTCACGTTATGTGTTACGTCACAGTCTAGCAATCTGCCATAAATGTTATCACTGTCAGTAACATCCACGTCAACTTGAAATGTTGCTTACATGCCTTGTTGGTATAATATGGAATATAGGAGTTTCCCATGATTTTTATAAACTCGATTTAAAAAAAATCTATTTTTTAAAACTAGTCAATATCAACTCCACAAACACGAATATATAGGAATTTACTCCGGAAATATCGATATTTTTACAAAAAGTTTAAAATAGATAAACTATTTTCACATCGTATACGATGTGCGAGTATTTTGCATTAGTCTATACCTTATGTCGTTTTTCTCCTGAACACAGATATGACATACAGTTCATCATATGAAAAACAATAACTGAGTTATTCATAAAAAAAAAGATACACCAACTCACGGAATGAAGTGTTTGTATAGGGATAGAAAACGATATTGAATGAAATATAATGTTCAAATTCTACAGATGTTGTCACCGGTGGAGAAGTAGTTAACCTGCTCTCCCAATCTGGGCAGACGAGTTATAACCTCTAGAAGGCATGCTTGTCTTCTAGGAAGACTGTCTTAAGAGGGTGCCGGATAGAAGCCGGCCGCCGCGCTCCGACTCCAGCCCGTTAAACATGGGAGAAATATTTAGTTTCTTAATTACCGCCTAACCGACGGTTATTTGAGAAAAATGAAGAAGTAGCCCGAATATACGGGTCATTAACATACATCATTATTAGAGATAAATAATTTAAACAATAATAATATATATTTGTTACAAATTGAGTTTTAAGAGAACGTTTTTCCCATTTAAACCTACGTATAATTTACTAATTTGAAATGACTAGTTAAAACGTTATATGCAAAAAATATAATTTTTGCATCCTTAGAATCCTTGTTATTTTTTGTACGGGGAGACTTCGATTTAAACAAAATAATAATTTGTTTGTCGTTATTTTAGGCAATTCTAAAAAATGCTTGCATGTAGACGTTACTCATCGCGTGGTAGAAGTTCAGAGATGTCCTCACAGAGCGCTGCACCTTTGTTTGTAGTCTGCACTCTGCAGTCCTGTCTATTCCACCCAAGGTGTCAGACTGTCATAGATTAATTTTAAAACATATTGCTTGATTTCTATCTTATGTGAATACATTTTTACGTGAACATAATAATAATAATCGTGTTTAAATCTAGTACTATATTTTATTAGTTTGATTATCATGATTAGTTTATAGTTTTCTGTTGTGTTTTTTCTAGTTATTATAGTTATATATCTAGGGAAAAGGCAGAGTAGCGTACGACCGAGTCTACGGTTATACAAATTGTACTATACTTGAGTGGTGGTACTTACGACTCATGTCGACACTAACACAACTACTTCAAATCAGTCAAATAAATCTGTATTGCTGCGACATGAACAATGTATAGCAATCGTCAAAAATATAATAATAGATTTATACAGTCACACCACATTAAAAGCTCATTCAGACATGCTAATCTGTTGAAGTACTTGGGGACAAAGTGTTGAGGGGATTGTAGGCGATAGGATCTCGGTCCTTTTAATACTGACAAGGTGTCCGATCAATGGTTACCATCGACGTGGACATCACTAGAGAAGTTGGGGTGTCCATGTCAGATGGTAGTCAAGGTTCAGATGTTGTGTAGGGAAGAGAACTGATATCAGACTTATCAGTTAGCTGAAAATCGTACCAACACTACGTGGTTTGGATTCCACGTAAATATGTTGGTCTCTTAGTTGCCCTGGCTAAGAGTATAACTTTTTCTGAGGAACAGTAGACTTTAGTTAGTAACAATGACTACACTCGTTCATTTACCCTCGTTCGCCAATCATATTCGCCTATGTCTAGACGATCTATGAATACTATGCGTCTTACTAATGAATACTAAAATAATGAATAAGTAGATTCGTTCACTGTTGATTCTCTGTTGTTAGTTTAAAGTGGTTTCTGACCTAAGTTTTTACAATCAGCCCGAGGGCTTTAAAATATGGATTAAGATTAAGAATAATGATTAGTGTGAAACCTTAAATGTAAATTTAAGATAATATAGCCCACTCTGACTGTTAAAATTAAGTGGGACTAATTCTTTTAACTATTATATTTTTATTACAGACTAAACCATGTTGAAAGTATGTTAATTGCTTTACTAATTTGATAAATATTACTAAATACATACTCACTTCTATTGAAAAATTAAAAGTATTTATTCAATGAAGAGCACTATTTATGAAAATTTAGTGTTTTTTAGCACGATAGTAGTGGTACATAGTGGAGAAAACGTAAGCTTGTACTTGGTGTGATCTGGCGGTGAATCAAATAACTACTTACAGTAATGGTGATTTGTAGTACTTATTTGTTTTTCTCTAATTGTTATTCGGCAAGAAGTGCCACGCCCCAGGTCTGCGCTGCTTGCCAACATCTCCACACGCCTTCGAAAGCCCCCCCCCCACTTTGTGATCAACCTGCCCACTACTGGCACTACTATGACTAGGACTGTAGCCTCCCAGCCAGCCCCACAGACAACTATGTAGCCGTCGCACGACAGGTTGCTCTAAAGAAAATCTTCCTGTCGTACGTGACTAGTGTTGCAAAGTCGGCCGAAAATAGGAGGAAGCGGAAACAGGAGAATTTCGTGGTGGAGCCACCCTGAAGATGGATCAGGCCACCCCCATGGAGCAGCCCCCGACTGGAGTGGATACTAGCCAACCGGCCAACCCGTCCCCTACCTGTATAGCAGCATATCGTTATCAGTCCCATGTACAGCAGACACCCAGCTCAAATATTCCCCTAGGCGCCACGGTCTGGCTGTGCCAAATGTCCCTGCCTAGGAAAGCAATGTGACTACCCAAACCGGCCCAATCTAGCTTTATCACTGTGTCTGCTGCCCTGAAACAGATTTTGTAGATCGTACATACAGTTTTTTCCAGCCATGCCTGCCAACGAACTTTTTTCGGCCATCCTTACCTCGAAAGGCGTTCTTCTTCCCAATGGACAGAGGGCTTAAACTTGGGTCCAATGGACAGACTCTGTTGCATAGTTGGTGGTTTGACTTCCGTTGCTGACTATGTTTAGTTTCTAGGAAGTCGAGATGCTGGAAATCTCCTGTATACAAGAGCATCCCCTGTAGTCCCTGAAGCTTTCTGCAACTTTTAGGGCCTTAGTTCCGCTGCAACGAGGTAATCCAAGTGTCCCAGAGGGTTCTGTCACTCTTATCACCACGATAGACACTATCCTCCACGATAGATGAAAGCCTTAGGATAGCCTTGTGGAACGCCAATGGAGTCGCAGCTCGTCGTAATGAACTTGTTTAGCTTTTAGAGGAACGAGGTATTGTAATGCTGGTTGCGGAGTCTCACCTACGAGTGCACACCATATTCACGGTCCGTGGCAACACTTGAAAAGGGCGTATTAGCCCCTCTTTAACTAGGTCGTCATGGAGATGCGTGAGGCGACATTGCTCTCCTTGTTCTGCACAGGCTGTCACATTGGGTCCTTACCATTAACACTACCTTTGAGTCCACAGGTATAGCCTAGTAGGTCGGTGGAGAGAAACTCTGCCTGTATGCAGCCTTCGTGTCTGTGGCTGTAGCATTTAACCCCACCAGCATGGAGCAGTAACAGTCGGAGGGGACTTCAGTGCTAAACATTCTTTCTGGGGATGCAGGAGAGCCATTCAACGAGAGAGAGTTATTCGACAGCACCTGGATGACAAGGTTGGCATAGATATCACTGCACCTGCCAAGCCGACGAACTACCCATCATGGGCAAATGCAACGCCTGATATTCTTGAGATCTTCCTGTATTTTACACTCAATACCATACACGTACAGTAGTATTGACCCACCCACCCACCCATACACATACAGTGGTATTAACCCACCCGCCCACCCATACATGTATAGTGGTATTGACCCATCCACCCACCCATACACGTATAGTGGTATTGACCCATCCACCCACCTATACACGTATAGTGGTATTGACCCATCCACCCACCTATACACGTACAGTGGTATTGACCCACACGCCCACCAATACACGTACAATGGCATTGATCCACCCACCCGCTCACACACGTACAGTGGTATTTACCCACCCGACCACCCATACACGTACAGTGATAGTACCCACCCGCTCAACCATACACGTGCAATGATAGTACCCACCCACCCACCCATTCACGTACAATGATATTACCCATCCACCCACTCATACACGTACATTGATAGTACCCACCCACCCACCCATACACGTACAGTGATATTACCCACCCGCCCACCCATCAGGGTCAGTTGGATATGTGCGTGGTCGACGACTTGTCATCAGACCACAAACGTATCTTGGCTTACCTTGAAGCAGCCCCAAGGCAGGACTGACTGAAAACACTAAAGTGCGAACCTCGAAGGATGACTCCAACTACTGTCACCTGCGCGGAATTGCCATCCTGACGCCAGGAGGGTGTTCAACCACCAGTGTCAAAACCTGCTGTGTGATTACAGGAAGATGTCGTGGAATGGCTACGTCTCCGGCTTGACCGTGCTGATAGCAGCGCCTGGAGACTATTCAAGACACTTCACGGCGAAAAGAGAAAATCTCGTCCACTCTATGGTCAGCACGGCTTGGTCTACTCAGACGTGACAAAGCTGAGGTCTTCCCTGATACCATGGAAAATCAGTTTCGACCTCATTCCAACGTCTACGACGAGATCCACGTTGAAGAGGTGGAACAGTGACAATTTCTTTGTTGCAGATCCTGACGATGCCAACCCTATGGATGAGAATTCACTATGACTATTCACTATGGATGAGGTCTAGAAAGAAGATGAGAGAGCAAGCTGAGGAAAGCACCAGGGATGGACGGAATGGGTGCACGAGCACTTCAAGCATCGATCCTGCTAATAATGTTAAGATTACATTTAGATTAATGTAATATACATAGTTTTTGGGGTTGAATGTTTTTTATATATTTTTTTAATATGGGTTTTTTTCACAGAAAAATATCTATGAATTTATGTTTGTAGGGTTGACATGGACTAATTTGGAAACTATCGAAGTCGGGTGGAGCACCTATATTCCATGTTCACCGACTTGTTTACTAGTCTGACGGTTGTACATTATTTTTAAGTCTCAGCCTAACTTTTTGGAATGTCTATTTTCCATTCAAAGTATTGTTACGAAGGGGCCCATTTCCCTTCGTATTATATGTGTACTGCTGAGTACTGCTGAGTACGCTGAGGCAAGAAGAGGGGGAAGACCGGGAGTTGAATTAGAGGACAGACGGAGAGCGGCAGCCGAGCGACCCAGGCGCACCGACGGACCTAGGAGGAGGCGATGGACATCCAACACCCTTAGACACCTGAAGACGTGGCCTACTGATAGGGTAGACGTGGTGAGATTTATGTCCGCGTAGGGAAGTTGTAGGAGTTATACTGGTAGGGACCGTGGAGTAGCTGTACCACCTAAAGAGAGAAATAAAAGGTAAGAGAAATATCTGTGTTTGGGTCTATTTTATCCTCTGGACTACCAACCCCCTAGCGATCACCCCTTCACCGAGGGGGACGTGACAAATTTGGTGGAGGCGCCGGGTACCCTGAGGCGTTTAGCCTGCGACGGATAAAAGATCAGTAAGGTAATATTATAATATGTCAATTAGTTTATGAGATTGTTTTAAGTGCAGTGTTAACTACTTTTGTTGAATTGACATTTTTTTTTAAATGTAAATTAACCATTTTTAATTTTTTTTAATGGGCTGTTGATGTTTTTAAAGTAAAGTAAAGTAAAGTAAAGTAAAGTAAAGTAAAGTAAAGTAAAGTAAAGTAAAGTAAAGTAAAGTAAAGTAAAGTAAAGTAAAGTAAAGTAAAGTAAAGTAAAGTAAAGTAAAGTAAAGTAAAGTAAAGTAAAGTAAAGTAAAGTAAAGTAAAGTAAAGTAAAGTAAAGTAAAGTAAAGTAAAGTAAAGTAAAGTAAAGTAAAGTAAAGTAAAGTAAAGTAAAGTAAAGTAAAGTAAAGTAAAGTAAAGTAAAGTAAAGTAAAGTAAAGTAAAGTAAAGTAAAGTAAAGTAAAGTAAAGTAAAGTAAAGTAAAGTAAAGTAAAGTAAAGTAAAGTAAAGTAAAGTAAATACTTGATATATTTTATTTAATTGTAGTACGTAAGCTTATAAGGGTTGTTTATTTAATTTATTTGATATAATATTTGTGTGTATAGTTTTAATCTGGTAATATTTTAAGGTGTTTTCTACGTGTCCAGTATTAGGGTACTTTTTCTTTTTCACGGTGATATTTAGCCTTTTCTCCGACGACATTGTAGGGGTGTGGTTTTGAGTTTGGCCAGTTGCTAGTTCATTCAAAAAGAAGAGTGAAGACAAATAAATTTAGTTAAGTGAAGCAAAGTGAAGTAGTTCATTTGTGACTATTTTATGTGAAATTATTAATACATTTTCATTTATTTAGTTAGTTTTGTGTTAGTAAACTAAGGCTTGTGAGTTATATAGAAGTATGTGAATTTGTTAGTATTAAGCATATTATTTAAATTATTTTAAATTTAGTTTATTGTTTTAATATAGAAGTGTTATAAAGTTTCATCTTAGTCGTATAATTTGAATGTTCTTTTCTTGTATTTGTTATAAAAGCTAGAAGCAATTTTGGTTATTGTACTTAACTATACAGCTTTGTTCTATGAGAGTAATTAGTGTGTATATTATAAGTGGGTTAGTGCATTATTGTTCATGAGTGAAAGGAAGAGGAACGAAGAACAAGCGAATCCTTTGGTGCGCATTAGTGTGGTAACCAGAAGCCAGAGTCGCCAAGGTGCTGACGACGCATCCTCCACGGACTCGCTAGGAGAGTTTGCACAGCAGATTGAACTCGAGCCACCACTAGAGGATTCCCTTGAACAACTTTGTGAAGAGTCTACGTCTGAAGACAGCTTAGAACGAGAAGTAGTAGCAGCGGACATGGCAGAAGGGCGAGGACTTGCTATTACGCCACCCAGATTCAGGGGCAGCCTGGAGGAGAATGTTGAAGAGTATTTACAAGCTTTCGAGAGGATAGCTAAGGCTAATGGGTGGACTCCAGAGAAGAAATTGGTAATCCTTCCTTGTTACTTGGAAGGAGCAGCACTGAAATGGTATGAAAATCTTGAACAGTCCGAGGGAGACAATTTGACTTGGGCCGTGGTTAAGGACAAAATGAAGGGTGCGTTCCAATCGATAGCATGGGAAGAACAAATGGAATATAAGCTTCGAATGCGAATGCAGGGAGAAGAAGAACAGGTAGAGGCGTATATTCAAGATGTCCTTAACTTATGCTCTAAACTTGATGCGAATATGAGTGAAAGGTGTAAGATTAAACATGTATTAAGAGGTTTGAAGCCTTCCCTCTTAGAAAAGGTCATGATCATGAATAATGATACCCTAGAAAACTTATTAGTTAATGTAAGGAAGGTACAGACTGCAAGATTTATGGCAGGTCAAAGGGTTGATCAGTTGATGACAGAATTACCTGTAAGGCAATCGAAGTCAAAGGAAGAGGTTCCACAAACATCGAGTGTTAGTTCATTGGAAACCAAAATTGAAAATCTTACCAGTGAATTTTCAAAGTTTAGTATGAGACTAATGGAAGAGAACAGCAGAAGACAGGACCCCAGAATGCCATTTCAATTCAGTAGAAGAGGATGGAGAGGAGGACCACCCCATGGAGGACAACCACAAGGAGGAAGAGGCCAAATCCGAAGCCCGCCACCTTCTGGAAGAGGAGCTTTTAGAGGTGCAAGCAGGGGAAGAACAGCAGATGGCAGAGTCATTTGCTACAAATGTAATCGAGTGGGCCATTTTGCTATTAATTGCCACACCAACCAGACTAATGGGTCGGGAAACGAGTAAAGGGGACGCTAGGAAAGGGGGCTAGCGTTCTATCTTCCTATAATTCCCCAAATTTTAATCAGACCAACAAAATAGCCATTCTATGCGAGGAACATGAACAGGGTGAATGGAGGGATACTTGGAGGCAATATTCAGGAAGCAGAAGTACCCGAGGCAGGACTTGGAACCAGCATATGAGAAGGCAAACATTGAAGAGTGAGGATGAATTAAATAGGAGACTAGACGAAAGAGGGACACAAGAGTTTATACCTGATAATCCTGGTTTGGTGGGACGATCGGACTCAATTAGAACACTAGGTGTACTAGAAATTGAAGCTCTAGTAGATTACAAAAACCGTTCGATTGTCGTTGATACTGGTGCCTGTGTTAGTTGCATTGACGAAAGTATAATAACCAACAAGGAAAGAATTCAATTAGTAGAAGGTGTGAACATGAAAACTGCTACGGATGAACCAGTTAGCATAATTGGAAGAGTCACCATAAATCTACAAATAAGTTGTTGTGTTATGAGATTTCAAGTCTTTGTAGCGAAGGGACTAGGAGGCTGCTGCATATTAGGAAATGACTTCCATCTGAAATTTCAAACTGTTGTAAATTTTTCTAAAAGAACAGTTACCTTTAAAAACTTAAGTGGAAAATCCATAGTAGCTCCATTTTTGTGCCAGGAGCGCAATGCAAAGTACTTAAGCCCACCTCCGAATCCTACGTGGCTAAATCAGATACTTATTGATGAAGCTGATGTTAAGCCTGCGAAAGTAATAAATCTTGAAGAGATTGAGATACCTCCAAAAAGCCAGAGACTTTTGAAAATAAAGTTTGAAGGTCCATTACCCGAAACCGGAGTTATTGAGTCAAGCTATGAGTTGTTTAAGACACGGTCTATAATCATCCCGCCGAGTCTTACTGCCCAGCCACGACTTGAAGCCATTATAGCTACTAACATGTCCCAAGAGGTTAAGAAATTGGCTGAAGGAGAAGTGTTAGCTGAAGTTTTTGAAGCAGAAGAGGTTGAAGCTGAAAAGGTCTGTCAAGTTAAGATCGAAGGAAATATTGAAGAGAAGCATCAGCAAGACTTCGATGAAGGGAAGCTAAACCTTAATTCTCATCTTACACAAGATGAATATTGCGCAATGATGGAGTTACTTAAAGAGTTTCAGGATGTATTTGCGTGGAATTCATCAAAGATTGGTAGGACAAGTGTAAGTGAGCATAAAATTGAACTTACGAGTCAGAGTCCCGTGCACCAGCCACCATATAAAGTGTCACATAAAGAAAGAGAGATCCTACGAACTCAAGTCGAAGACATGTTGAATAAGAAGGTGATTCGGCCCAGTAACAGTGCTTACTCATCCCCTGTCGTATTAGTCAAGAAGAAGAATGGAGAGTGGAGATTTTGCGTGGACTACAGGAAGCTTAATGAATTATTGACTCCTATACAACATCCATTGCCACGTATAGACGATATATTGACATATTTTGAATGGGTGTCAGTGGTTTGCCACTTTGGATTTAACTGCAGGTTTTTGGCAATTACCTATAAGAGAGTCAGATAAGCATGTAACTGCATTTGTTACTCCAGATGGACTTTGGGAGTATGAGGTCACACCATTTGGACTGAAAACTAGTCCTGCAGCATTTCAGACTTGTATGGACAAAGTACTAGCCGGACTTAAGTGGGGAACTTGTCTTTTGTATCTAGACGATATTTTGGTGATGGCTCCAACATATGCCGAACTGTTAAGTAGATTGAAGGAAGTCTTTCTGAGAATAAGAAGCGCTCATATGACACTGAATCCGTCAAAATGCAAATTTGGCTATCAGGAAGTGAAAGTATTAGGTCATACTGTAAGTGCCAGAGGTGTGAGTCCTGACCCTGGAAAAGTAAAAGATATTCTCAATTTTGAACCACCTCGTAGACTTCGAGCAGTAAGGTCATATCTCGGACTTTGTAATTATTACAGGAAATTTATACCAAATTACTCAAAGATTGCTAGGCCTCTCATAGAACTAACTAAGAAGAACATACCATTTCACTGGAATACTGAGCAACAAGTTGCATTTCAAACATTAAAGGACAAACTTACGACCAGTCCAATTCTGAGACATTTTGATCCCAATTTGCCTGTTGAGCTTCACACTGATGCCAGTGATGTCGGAGTGGGAGCGGTCATCATGCAGGCAGATAATGGTGATACACTGCCAGTAGCTTATGGTTCAAGACGACTCTCCGAGGCTGAAAAGAGATACACCACAACAGAGAAGGAGTGTATAGCAGTTGTTTGGGCTAGTCAGCACTTTAGACAATTCTTGTGGGGTCGCAAGTTTACCATAGTGGTCGATCACCATGCGTTATGTTGGCTTAATAAAAACAGAGATTCATCTGGAAGATTAGCTAGATGGGCCTTGAAACTAATGGAATTTGACTACCAAATAAAACATAAGCAAGGCCGTCTCCACGTAGTTCCTGACATTTTATCGCGGAACACTTGTGTGGACTGTACACCGGATGATGAGGACATGACCAATGAGATACCCATGTTAGCATTAAAGCTAGATGATTTGGGAAAGTTCCAAGATGACGATGATGAATGTAAGAGGATCAAGGAAGCAGTGCTGTATCCGGAAAAGACTACATCTAGTGACCGTAGATTAGGTCGAAGCTTTGAGTTGGAGAATGGTGTGCTATATCGCAAAAATACGGGCCATCAAGGTAGCAGAAAATTGTTGGTGGTTCCCAACAACCTCAGACACGAGATTTTATACGAATGCCACGATAATCCTTTAACTGGTGGACACTTAGGGTTCAGTAAAACATTTTATAAAATCAAGAGCAGATATTACTGGCCTAACATGTTGAAGGAAACAGAAAAGTATGTTAAGACATGTAATGATTGTCAAACAAGGAAGACACCTAAACAAGCACCCGCTGGACTTTTGCAACCCATACCAGTAGGCCAGATGTTTGACCGAATAGGAATTGATATAATTGGTCCATTTACTAGAACTAGCCGTGGAAAGTTGTACATTATAGTTGCAATGGACTACGCTACTAAGTGGGCGGAAGCCGAGGCAGTACGAAATGCCACAGCCGAAGAGGTGGCTAAATTCCTGATTAACCGAATCATTTGTAAATTTGGATGTATCAGAGAAATTCACAGTGACAGAGGTACTAATTTCAAATCCACCCTTATTACCGAATTAATGCAGGGCCTTGGAGTACAAACTTCGTATACCACATCATACCACCCTCAATGCAATGGACTGGTGGAACACTTCAATGGCACTCTAGCCCAGATGTTGTCCCATTACGTGAGCACCAATCAAAAGGATTGGGATCTGTATGTGAACCTTACGTGTTTCAGCTATAACACGTCTAGGCACGAAACCACTAGGCACACGCCATTTTATCTTTTGTATGGAAGAGAAGCCCGTCTACCTAGCGAGACGTCGTTGAACCAAACCCCAAGTGAAGAAACAGTGGAGCACCTTTTAAAGAGAGTCCAACAGTGTCGAAAGGATGTGAGTAACATCATTGAGAAGGCGCAAAAGAAACAGAAGGACTATTATGACCGGAAGCACCGCCATGTTGTGTATGAAGAGGGAGAAGAAGTCATGGTCTGGACACCTATTCGAAAGAAAGGTAAATCTACGAAACTGCTTCACAGATGGCATGGGCCATACACAGTGCATAGAAGGCTGTCAGACGTGAACTATGAGGTTAAGATCATCCCGACAAGCAACCGCATGGCCTACTATGACACAGTTCATGTTGGAAGATTAAAGAAGTTTTATGCCAGAAACTGAAGTTAATTAAAATTAGTATGTGTGGGTATATAATGTCAAAATAAAGTGATGTGAAAAACAAAACATTATAAATTATTATTTGTGTAGATTAGTTTATTTTATTTATTCAGTTCATATATTCAGTTTTATTAGTTATTCAGGCAGTCGTTTTTAGTCAGTTGTGTTCAGCTGAGCCAGTAGGGACAGTGACCAGCTAGCTGACTTTGCAAATTAGAATTGTTCGGGACACTCAGTCGAAGTGGTGCTTATGTGTGGTGTATTTCACCTTGGACACAGTTCTATAGTGTACACGCAGCTACGGACTTCATAAATTTGTAAAACATATGTACTTTATTCTACATAAAAATATATTTTAAGTATCTCATATATGTATTTATGATTTGTTAATTATGCTTGAATACATATCTAGAGTAAACTTATTCATATAATAATAGTTATCGCATCATAATAAGTACTGTTAACAAATTGTTTATGAACATTGCAAGGGTTATATTAGTTGTTGACTAACTTGTGTTGTGGAGTATTCTGTTGTGATAATTCTTAGGAATGATGATTATAAAGGGCTCAAACTTATACAGCTATATGAGGGTTATATGGTTAATATGGTTAAATGTTATTATGTTTTCTATGGTTGTATGTGCTAATACAGAGAAGTCCCAGACAAGAGAGGGTACAGTGCCTATATCCGTAGTCTCAGGTGTATATTGGAAAGAGGTTTATGGTGCTGAGATGTATGAGGCATCAATTCCTTTAGTTTATAAAACTGTCTGGCCAGGAGTTGATAAAGCATATTTTAGTCGTAGTAAAGGTGAAGGGTTTTGTAATTCTACTATGAATAAACCAGAATGTACTTTGTATTCTTGGATAGAAAACGTGTCTAAAGAGACTGGAGTTCGTATCTCGTGGTTGAACCAGAGTCTGGCTGACGTAGCAGAAACATTGTTACCTGTTACAGAGAGACGAGATAAACGTAGCCTGAAGTTTATTGGTAACTTCGCCCATTGGTGTTGTGGAGTTGTCACTGGGAGACAGCTGAGACCGTTGTACGCTAACCAAGAGAAGATGAGCGATTATGAGCAGCAGTTGCAGGAGGAGTTACATGAAGCTTATTCTGAACTTGATAATTTAACAATTAATATGAATTCTTACAGTGCTGAGGTAGAGCGTACCTTTGCTCAAGTAATTGATGTCGGAATAAATGTTACAAAAATGTTGGACCTTTTCAGGGCTAAGGTCTATGCCAACGACCATGGGGTGAATAATAAAATATACAGTGTGTTACAGTTGAATGCAGTGCAAGCAGCTAGACAGTTACAGTTGTTGCAGTTGGTTACTAGGTTAGAAGTACTTAGTCAGTGTCGGGAGAAGAAGTTGCCTAATGCCATTGTTCCTGTGTCACAGTTTAAAAGAGATTTGATTAAGTTAGCTTCTTCACTACGTTTAGATGAGTATGAGTTAGTAATTTCACCTCATGATGTGACTAAGTATTTATCTTTAGAAATTGCTAATTGTATAATTTCAGGTTCGACCATAGTTATTAAGGTAAAAGTTCCAATTAAGAGAGTAGGTACCCAATGGAAGCTCTTTGAATTGTTACCAGTACCTTTTGCTTGGCATAACTCAACTTGTAGTATAGAACATGGTGTTACATTTATAGCTTCAGATAATGAAAGGGTTATGACCATTCAGGGATCAGCATTACATGATTGCCAACCATATAATAACCCACTTTGTTTTGTACCTAGGTATGATGGAGACTCCGTGTCAGGTTCTAGGTGCCCTAGAGCTATGTTTTTAGGAGCGTCTATACAAGAACTGAGTAGTATTTGTACATTCTCGTGTGTTCCCAGACAGGAGCCGGTTGTAAGGAAGGTGGACGATGAAACCTATGTCCTTACCCATGTTTCAGGAATGTTGAACTTTACATGTCGCTTTGGTAAGAACCAAACTATTCAAGGGTTAGGGAGAGAACGAACAGGGGCGTTACAGATTAAGATACCATGTGATTGTAAATTATTTGTAAATAATAATATACTTGTATTTGACAATTATCCTTGTGTAAAGAAAGTTTCAGAGTCCTCAATCATACATATTGTTCCAGCTTCATGGTCCAGATTAAAAACTTTGAAGATTCCAGCTAGGAATTCTTTTTCTTCAGGTTCATTCGAGACGATGGAGGAGTGTTTAGATATAAGTTGGCCGACCGTGGTACCACATTGGAACCTGTCCTTTACAGCAACTCATCGAGGAATCAGGACACCTCCAACTGTTACAAGGGAGAGTCAGGAAAATTGGTCATTATTGTTATATGTATTGCATGCTGTGTATTTTGCTTTGGTAACTATTATTGTAGTTAGGAACCCTCACTTAGTTGGATTTTATATTGTTAATGTTGTAACTGCTGAACCCATTGAAATATATGTGGATAATGAGACTAAATGGGAAATATTATATTCGATAATATTAATTTGTATATTTGTTTTGAGCTTTTTATTACTGGGAAGACTCATCCGCCGGTGGAAGAAGGAAAAAGGAACTGACGATGTTGACATGATGTCACGTCATCCAGAGAGCGATGACCTGCCTCGCAACATGCCACTTGTTAAGGTGGATGGTAAAGAATTACGGATAACCTTAGAATGGTGGGACCCAGTTGGAGAACAGTGATAAGTATTATAGCTAAAGGAATAATGATTGATTTATTATGAGTATAATTAATTGTGTATGTAATAATATTTTTCAGATTTAAACATGCAGAATATATGTTGTTTATATTGAGTTGACATAGTAAAGAAATCTTGAAATAACTATTTAATTTAAACTTAGGGAACAGGTAAGGCATTTACTTCTAGAGATGTCTTGCTAATATGACGGGTTGCTAAACAAATGCAGTCAAGAGGAAGACAGATAGCATAGATATGGGGTAGTAGGTAATCTGTGCATGGTAAGATAACTATGTGAGTGACAGGTGTGGTGTCTGTAGAGTGTGTGAGGTGGCCACCGTTATGAATGTGAGTGTGCGTGTTTGTATGAATCAGACGAGAATTGAAAGTATAAGTCTAACTTCTCTTTGTCCTAATTTAATTCTATTTTATGTTAAGGGTTCCATATGCTGTTATAACATGACCTTGAGGAATAAAGTGTATTAATTAAGTTGCAATTGAAATACTAATAAATTGTGGTATAACATTGATCCTATTAACTGATTTACAATGGTCATTGTATAGAATTATAAATAAACATATTGTCTAACATATTATAACCTTGTATATTGAATGAAATTGTATACTGTATAATGTTGTATATTTCATAACATGATATTGTCTTGGATTTTTCTTTTTATATTTATTATTAGAGTAACAGATTTATTATACATCCTTTTGAGTGAATAATGTAACTTGCATAACAATTTATTTGTATTCGTGGGCGTGTTTTATGATTAGAGGAATTCATAAACTTTGATAAACAAGTTTCAATTTAAGAAAAAAAAAAAAAAAATGCAGTTGTGTAATTACTGTAATAATTGTCATAATGTATATATGTAAAACGCATGCAAATCATGATTGCTTATTTATGAGCTTTGTTTAATTTATCAATTTTAATAGTAGTGTTTTGAACTTAAAATCATTTAACTATGTTGTGTGAGAAGTTACACTGTATACTATTAGGTTTAAGATTGTTTGTTTGTATGTTAAGTTTATAATTTTATTTGGTCATAGAATTTACATATTGTGCAACTCAGATCAAGGACACTATATAAAGTGAGATTGTGGACAATAGCTTCTAAAACATGGACATTATTTGGACTCTTAAGAATTTTAATAATAATATCTTAATTGTGCTGAGTATGTATGTATTATCAACAAACTCATTGTATTTATGTAAAATAATACAGAGTTCTGCATTTTCATTTTTAATTGGGAAATTGTCAGAGAAAATTTAAGTATTGTATTTATATATGTTAAATGGTAATAATAGTTTATCTATAGTTTTATTATTGCATATTGGATAGTGGTAAACATATTGTTAGGTTAAGAAATATACTAAAGGGATTCATAGGTGTTTTAAATCAATTGTTCTTAATCATATATTGTTTGTGTAATTTTGATAAAACTTAGTATGTTTTATTCATTTATGAAGTGGCTTAGTTGAGCCAAGGTAGAATCTAGCAGCAGGCGATGAACCCAGGGCGAGCGCGGCATTTGCTGACGGAGCGTCCCCGTTGTGAAACTGGAGCGGTGCACGCCAGCATGCCTATACTCCGCGCAGCGTAACTTGGCTTCCTCTATGGCGCGTGCAAAATATAATGGCTCACTAACCACTGAAAATAAAACTAGTTTGAAAATTTAATACTTTGTTAATATAGCATGGCATATTGAATATCTGACATTTTCAATGAGTTATTAGTGTTGTAATTGCATTATACCATATTTGTGTTGAATCATATTTTTGTGTATCACTTGTACTATGTAGGTATTGAAAGTAAGGTGATGTATGTTTGTTATCTTTGGGTATGTTAGTATTAGTTATAGATAGTAATTTGTTGTATCAGTTTTGCTTGTTTGTATTCTTTTTAACTTATCTTTGGTGGTACGAGTCTCCCAAACCATTTTAAGAGTAGGAAAGAGTAGGTTCCCTCAAATATTCAAAATGGAGTAAATTTACCGCACGAATGTTTTTGCTAGGGTTGTCCCTCATTATTGTTATTTAGAATAGGTGTTAGACTCTGTCGGGAAGTCATGTCGTAAGGTGTCTGAGCTGCAAGTCTACCCGAGGAGCTTCCAATCTGCCAATTCACGGACCTTCCAACGAATGTGGTTTCCAGAATTTCGTCTTCACAAGTGGTGGCGTAAAGTTTTAAGCATTTTGACCCCCCTTAAATTTCGAACTACCGGAGCTGTCTACCAGCTATCTGAGGCCTGGTGTCTCGTATCTCTACCCTTTGGGAAATGAACTGTTGTTTATTTGGAGCTACTCTGGACCTTTGGTGTGCAGTGGATATTCATGGACCTCTAGAGTGGAGTGTTTTCCTGAAGAAAAAAAAAACTGAATGTTTTTTTTTGTTTGCCTGGGGAAGTGTTACGAAGGGGCCCATTTCCCTTCGTATTATATGTGTACTGCTGAGTACTGCTGAATACGCTGAGGCAAGAAGAGGGGGAAGACCGGGAGTTGAATTAGAGGACAGACGGAGAGCGGCAGCCGAGCGACCCAGGCGCACCGACGGACCTAGGAGGAGGCGATGGACATCCAACACCCTTAGACACCTGAAGACGTGGCCTACTGATAGGGTAGACGTGGTGAGATTTATGTCCGCGTAGGGAAGTTGTAGGAGTTATACTGGTAGGGACCGTGGAGTAGCTGTACCACCTAAAGAGAGAAATAAAAGGTAAGAGAAATATCTGTGTTTGGGTCTATTTTATCCTCTGGACTACCAACCCCCTAGCGATCACCCCTTCACCGAGGGGGACGTGACAGTATCCAGCCTCGACTGTTCCATATTTTACGAAACTTTTTCAGGTCAAAACAAGCAAATGATGCAGTTAACATGGGGCCTATCTCTATTCATTTCTGGTTTGTGTCTATATGTAATTTATTAAAAAATCTAAGCTAAAAAAAGTACAATATAAAACACATTAAAACTTGGACTTAAAAGGTTGTATACCTTAAATTAACTGTTTGAAAATGGCAGCTGTCTAAAAATTTCTAAGTTAAGTATCTAGAACGACATATATTTTTATAAAACATAAAGAGACAAAAATTTGTGGACTGTTTTACGACAGATAAAATGATATATTATTTTTAAAAGTAAATAACAAAGAAAAATAAATTGTTGTGACCAAAAATGTGGCTGTCCAGACAACTAACATACTGTGATGGTTATTTAGGACCATACTTTAGGTTACAGATGTGAGTTTTTCTGTTATTTATAACTCGATCTTTAAAAGTGATATATTGTTGGATTTTGATGTATTGTAATCTACCAATTTTGTACTTTAAATATTTGTTGTAACATTTATAGGGCTGTAACATTTATTAATTTCCTTGGCTATTGGGCTATTAATAAAAAACTCAGCTAACTACAACAACAACAATGGACAGAACAATGATACTCTCGTTCATCAACACTTATTACAATCATTTGCCTCTCATATTCGCCCCTAAACCCGTACGTCGGGGGTCTTTGAAAAAAAATATAAAAAATAAAAAATAATATAATATTAAATAAAATTTTTAAAAACACATTTACTTTTAAAAAAAATGACATAAA
>JAQJVL010003856.1:0-53760 GCA_035578905.1 Stictocephala bisonia
GAACAAAAAGGGAAAAGGGGTTTCTACACCCAATAATTGGAAGAGAGCTGTAGCTAAGACTAATAGGTAAATATTATAACCCCACTTTTTCTAGTTTTAGGCTAAGAAATGTTTAGTTTTTCTTAAAGGGTTTTCTTTTAACATCTAAAAATTGCTTATGCATTTCAATTATATATTTAATCATCAGTATGAAGTTATTAACACGTTCACTGCGGATGACGCACTTGTGCGTCATAACATCAGTGCGGCCAGTGCGGGTGATACACAAGTGCGTCACAGCGCATTGCTCTATTTCCCGCCATTTTGCAACGTAGAGAGGTTAGCAACCTTTGTTCTATCGACCGGGCTTGTTTGTTTAGAGGTTAGTTTTGAAATCTGTGCACTTCGTTTTTAATTTTGATGTTTTAATTAACTGTTATTGTTTATTAAAAATGGCAGAAGGTTTAACATTGAGTGAAATTGATCGGACCGTAGATTCTAATTCTGAATATGAGGCGGAAAGTCCGGATTCCGATAATTGTGATAAAGATGACAGTGATTGAGGACGAATGTACTAGTGACGAGGACAACAACGAAAATGATGTTTCCCTAAACAGTGTTGCAACTCCTAGTAGCTCAACAGCCACAACACCTACACCAGGCAGTCAATTGGGATGGGTTGACGATCCTGACTCGATCAAAACTCTCTTGTTTACACAAAATAGCGGCCTAAGAGTACCTATACCAGGTAATAACGAACCATATGACTATTTTAAACTATTAGTTGATGACACATTTCTTGAAGGCATTGTACGAGAAACAAACTCTTATGCTGAAGAGTTGTTTTTATCGGAAACGACAAGGGAAGGGTCACGTATAACAAATTGGAAGGAATTGACCTTGAATGAGTTCAAGACATTTCTAGGCCTACTCCTTCATACGGGAGTTGTAAGAATGCCCACGTTGCAGGACTATTGGAGGAAAGACAAACTTTTCCAAACTTGCTTTTGTGATTATATGTCTCGTGACCGATTTTTGTTAATCCTACGATGCCTTCATTTTTCTAGGAATGACAACGATATTAATGATAGATTGTATAAGGTTAGGCCTTTAATTGAGCATTTTAACAACACCATGCATTCTTTGTACATTCCATCTAAAGAGTTGTCTTTAGACGAGTCCATGATGTTATGGCGTGGCCGTCTGATATTCAGACAGTACATAAAATCAAAACATCATAAATATGGAATAAAATTTTACACTTTAGCTGAGCCAAATGGACTGGTACTTAAATTTTTTATTTATGCTGGAGCAACTGACATTTTAGGAGGTGAAGGGCATAAGGGAAAGGTGGTTATGCACTTGATGTCGGAGCGATTGGGTATGGGACATGCCCTATATATGGACAATTTCTACAACAGTGTAGAACTGTCATTGAAGTTACTCAATGAAAAAACATTTGTAACAGGGACTTTGCGTAGCGATCTGAAAGGAAATCCCAAAGAAGTGACAAAATAAAAACTAAAAAAAGGAGAAACTGTGGCCAAATACAAAGATGGTGTTATGGTTGGTCTCTGGCGAGACAAGCGGAATGTATTATACATTTCAACACAGTATGAGAATCAGATGGTTACGGTTTGCAACAAAAGGGGAGTTGAGTCAGAAAAACCCTTGCCTGTGGCCAAATATAACGAATACATAAGCGGGATTGACCGCAATGACCAAGGCATTAGCTACTATGCTTGTGAAAGGAAAGTGCTAAGATGGCATAAAAAAGTATTTATACACATCATTGAAATGTTTATAATGAATACTTTTATTTTGCATAGCAAATATGTAATTGGTAAAAAGAAAACAATATTTGAAGTTAGAATGGAGATTATTAAAAATCTGCTAACTCAAAAACAAAATGTCGAGGAAGTAAATCAAATGCAACAAAAACCAACCGCTGATCACCTGCCAACAAAATCCCACAGTGGAAGAAACAACAAAACATTGAGGAGGCGTTGTGTTGTATGTTACAAAAACGGAAAATGCAAAGATACAGGTTTTCAGTGCGAAGCTTGCGAAGGAACCCCAGCTCTATGCCTTGGGGATTGCTTCACAAAATACCATGAAACTCGGTATATGACTGAGTAAGACAGTGTAAATAGTGTACATAGTTTGTTATTTTGTAAAAGTGTCATTTGTAAAACTGCAAGGAAACAATTATTACGAATTTCTACCACTTTATTTGCTATTGGTAAGTTTTAATTTTGTTGCCTATTTAGTCATAAATATATTTAAAATACATTTTTTAGTGTTATACTATGTCAACATGCAAAAAACGGTAAAAGACGCACAAGTGCGATGTTGTGCTATATGCTGATGACGCACTTGTGCGTCATAATTTTTTTTTAGAAAATGTATTTTTTTTACTATATAACCTCTTTTTAGATGCATTGATGCATAAAAATAATAAAAGTGAAGCAGAATTATTATTTTTCATATTTCAGCAATGGCCCACACACACTAATTTTTAACCAGCAGTGAACGTGTTAATCCTTATAAGGCTAAATAATACAACAAATATGCGATATTATTTTTGTAAGACCCATTATTGTAACACAACTCTAAATCTCGTTTAAGGATATTTCAGACAAGAAAATAGCTATCTGACCTATTTATATTCAGATAACTATTTTTTATGTATATATTTTTTTTAGATATGCTGCTAAGGGCTTTCCATCTTTCCCCACATGCAACCATTCAAAAGGAGCTCTTAGATGTAAAGATTTAACAGCTAAAGACATCCGGAAATTTCACTCCAAATTTTATCAGGAGAAAAATAAAATGTATCAAGACAATTACATTTTGAAACATCTTACAATGCAGACAATAAAAAATAGGCGACCTAAGAGCAACAAAAATAAAACATTAGGAGCTCGTGCAAAGTATTTCATTCCCAACTTAAATAAAGAATTAATCCCCGTTTGCTTCAAAACATTCTTAAAAGTTTTAAATGTATCAAAATTCAGAGTAACCAGCATTGGGCAGCGATTCTATAATCTATGTGAACTACCGAAGGAAAGACAAGGAGGAAATACAACATGAAACAGATTCAGACCCAAGAAAGAGAGCGTTATGAAGTTCATCAATAGCTTAAATTGTAGTGAAACTCACTATTGCACATATCGAACTGGTAGAAAGTACTTGCCAGCAGAGCTTAACATTAAAAAGCTATAGCGAATGTACTGTTCCCAAACTGAAGATGAAACTCTTATAGTTAAGGAACCTTATTATAGATATAATTTCAACAGGTGTTATAATCTAAGATTTGGCACCCGCTTCTTTTCCTAAAGAGTGGGGGAGTCTAAAAAACAACCCCTTTCGGTCAGTAGCAGCGTACCGGCCGATAGACTCAGACGTACATTTTACAACACATTCTTTCTGTACACACAGTACAGTTTTTTTACGCCGGCATTATCAGTTACATTATTTCACAGCCATATTTGTATCACATAGTTAACAATAAACATTACATTTCTTCAAGTACATACTTAGTGATTATTCTGCCCGCACCTAATACCTCACCTAACACCTCAACAAAAAAACGTGTTAAGGACACACCGGCACGTACATAAAATTAGTCCTCCGGGCCGGATCGACTTGCGATCTGTGACTTACATCTACAAGTGCCATTGGAATTAAGGATTATAGTGTACAGTGGTTTTCAGTGTGTGCAGGAAAGCTAAGTTTTTTAGCTGGAAGTTGTACAATTTGGAGTGTCGAGTGCGGAGAGAGCAGCGGTCCTTTCTTCAAGAACAATTCAATACCCTACCCTTCTTGGACCTTCGATTAGACACGGCTCTTGTGAAGATAGACCCACGCCTTGCCCTTGGAGAGAGTTGGCACGAAGAGTCCACCAGCCCTCAACGACAACAAGATTTCAATTCAAGGATCCCTCCGATTCGTCCCGCAAGCAGCCAGAATCAACAGCTGACAGGGTGAGTGGCCGTACCATAAACAGACCCAAACATTCACTCCTTTTTACTTTCCTACCTCCACCCTACTAACCCAGTTAGCTCACTGATGGTGAGTGACCATCAACATAAACAAACCTTTACACTGAAACAACCACTAACGTACACATTGCTCTTTACAAACTATTCCTTCCTACTTAATTACCTATACTAGTTATAGTATTGTAACTACCTTTATCGCCTCTATCAAATAATACAACCAAAACAAATATGACTACTGAAGAGGATCGAAAACTAAGGTCTCTTGTACAGAAAAGAGGCCAAATCAAGGGTAAAATAAGTAGGGGAAAAACATTTATTGACACCTGCACAGCCAGTCAGGTGGAAGAGGTAAAGCTTAGGTTAGAAAAACTTCGTCATTGTTGGGATGAATTTGAGGAAGTTCAATCACAGATTGAAAATATAACAGTTGAAAGTGATCATAGTGCTGAACGAGATGAGTTCGAAAGACACTATTTTGAACTTTGTGCCAAATTTAACTCTTTTTTACAACAACACAAACATAATTCTTTACCGGCACAAACATTGAGTAATTCTCCTCAGGTAATCTCAGGTGATTCACACATTCCAGTTAGACTACCAACCATAAACTTACCCAGTTTTTCTGGAAAATATGAGGACTGGATGCCATTTTTTGACTCGTTTACCGCCTTAATTCACCATAATGACAGCCTCTCAGATGTCCAAAAATTGCACTCTTAAGGCCTCACTACAAAATAATGCTTCCAACATCATTAAGAATCTAGAGCTTACTGCATCAAATTATGACGTTGCAATAAGTCTTCTAAAATATCAATTTCAAAATACGCGATTGATTGTACAAAACCATGTTAAGGCCCTCTTTGAACTTAACGTGGTACAAAGAAACGTACCTTCTAGTCTCAGAAATATGTTGACTGATGTAATCTCACATATGAGAGCGCTCAGGGCCCTTGGTATCAAAACTGACGATTGGGGCCCCTTAATGATCCATTTGATAACTTCGAAGTTAGACACAGTCTCTCACAAGGAATGGGAACTAACAACAAAGCCCAATGAGCTTCCAACTGTCAAGGAGCTCACTGACTTCCTCCATTTAATGAGAACCATCCAATTATAAAAAAAATCTCAGAAATGTGACAGAATGGATGTGTTCTTTAAATATTAACATTGAAATGGGCATGAAAATATGCGATAAATGTAGGAAAAAAATGTACTCAACATATGACAAAGAGAAAAACGTTGATGACAACATCCCAAGTAGAAGCCAAAGTGATGATACATTCTTTACTGACCCAGTAGCATCAATCGACTTTTTAAATAAATCTTTGGAACTTATTGGTGAATCGCCCATAAAAAAGAAAAAACTAGAAGTGGAAAGCTACACATCAAAAAAGTTTGAAAAAGTTAAGACTAGTTTGGAAAAACAATTCATTCCATGTAAGATGAATACTGAAAGTGGAAAGCAAAATGAAGGGGAAAGCTATGAATCAGAAATGATTGACCAACTAAAACAAAAATTCTCTCTAAGCACTAAGCGTAGTGAAAAAATTACTATTTTATCTGTTTTACCCTGTAGCTGGACTTGCAAAAAAATCGAAGATGAGTTTGGGGTGAGTAACTATATGGCAAGAGCTGTAAAAAAATTGGTAAATGAAAAGGGAATTCTTTCCTCTCCAAACCCAAAGCCTGGGAAAACGTTAAATGTGAATACTGCACAACTTGTGAAAGAATTTTACCACAAAGACAACATTAGTAGAATGATGCCAGGGAAAAAAGATTATGTAACGTTAAGAGATAAAGGTTAGGTATGAAAACTCAAGTACAAAAGCGTTTAGTATTGACTAACCTAAGTGAAATTTATCAAGCTTTCAAGGAAAAACACCCAACTATTAAAATAGAATTTTCAAAGTTTTGTGAATTAAGACCGAAGAACTGCATACTAGCAGGGAAAAGTGGTACGCACACTGTGTGTGTTTGTACTATGCATCAAAATGTCAAATTAATGATTGATGGTTCTGGAATTAAAAACTTGAGTTTAGGAGGAGAAGAATCGCCTTGTAAAACTTACCACAGTTTCCTAGCTAAAATGATGTGTAATCCTCCAGCACCTCAGTGTTACATGAATGAGTGCAGTGAATGTCCAGGAATAGCACAACTAAAAGAATCATTGTTTAACACATTTGAAAATGAACTAATAGATGAGGTAACATATAAGCAATAGAAAACAGTAGACAGATGCACAATGGAGACAGTTGTGAAAAACACTGATGAGTTCATAGAAGACTTTATGGACAGCCTTTTAAAACTGAAAACACACTCCTTCATTGCAAATGTTCAAAAGGATTGCTATGTAGAATGCAAAGAAAACCTAGCTGAAGGTGAGGTAGTTGTAAATTGTGATTTTGCAGAGAATTATTCATTTGTTTTACAGGATGAAGTACAATCGTACCATTGGACAAGTAGTCAAGCTACCCTACATCCCTTCATTGTATACTATAAGTGGCAAGGAAAATTAAAACATCTGCAGTATGTATTTGTTTCAAATTGTCTAGAACATAACACTGTGGCGTTCTATGTTTTTCAGAGCAAATTGATCTCCATATTGAAAGAAACTTTACCATTTGATTTGAAAAAAATCACATACTTCTCAGATGGCAGTGCTGCTCAGTATAAGAATAGGAAGAATTTTTTTAATTTATGCCTGCACAATTCAGATTTCAACGTAGAATCAGAGTGGCAGTTTTTGCCACATCACATGGCAAAAGTGCCTGTGATGGATTAGGTGGCACTGTGAAAAGGCTGCCAAAGCCAGCTTACAGAGGCCGTACAGTGAACAAATTTTAACCCCAGAGCAGCTTTTTCAGTTTTCTGTTGACAACATCCCTGGAATTGATTTTGAATACTGCACAAATGATGATTATGCAGAGGTTGAGAAGAAACTTTTTTCAAGGTTTAACGAAGCAAAACCGATTGAAGGGACTCAAAAACTTCATACATTTACACCCCTGTCCGAAAACAAACTTCTTGTAAGGCCTTATTTTTCCAGTTCAAAACATCAAACAGAAACTACAACAACCATTGACTACTTAACACCAACAGATATAGAAAAAATAGAGTCAGGTTATGTCACAGTAGCGTATGAGGAATCTTGGTGGCTAGCTTGCATTCTTGAAAAAAGTGATGTTAATGAATTCAAAGTCAGCTTTCTACATCCTAAGGGACCAGCACCTTCATTTTACTACCCCAAGCCAAGTGATACATTAATAGTACCAAGCAACACATTCCTTCAATTAGTGCATCCAGTGACACCTACAGGAAGAGTTTATACTTTGAGTAAAACTGAAAGCAGTAGTTCAACATATGCTTTAGAAAGATTTTTGAAAAGTTTATAAGTATGGAGGTTTAGTGAGATGTAAATATGAACACTGTAAATATACGAACTTCTATAGTTAATCTCTAATGCTAGTGAAAATTAAAACTATAAATTTACATTCACTACAGCAATTTTAGTGGCATCAGGTTAATACAAATTTTATATTCTTAGAAGAAGTAGCTATCGTCTGTAACCAATTGTTAAGGATGAACAAGTTTGACATTAAAGAAGCCTTTTACTAAGAGCACTTTTTGGTAAGGTACCTTGTAAGGTACACTTGTTTGGTTATTTTTTGCATGGTACTTAATACTTTAAAATATTCAAATAAAAATATGGTATTTTTTTAATTTCTAAAAATATTAAAATACAAAAAACTACTTCAACATACTTCCTGCTGTAAATTTCGCATTAAAAATCTGGGTTTTAGTAGTAAAGACTTAATTTGTATAATAGGATCCCATAGGAGTCCCATCATGAAACTTGGCACACATGTAGGCTAGTAGTGTACGATTAACATTTATTTTTCTTAAAGAAATCAAAAATGGTGTTTTTGAGATTTATAAAAAAAATGTTTGCACTTTAAAAAAAAAAACTTAAAATGGAAGAAATGCAGGCATGTAGTATATCAAATTACAATTAAAAATCCAATTACTTTAAAATCCAAAGAAAATGTCACAAATTTGAGCTAAACTTGAATGTATAGGCCACATTCAGAAAAGAATGGGCACAAGACTGCGAAGAATAAAAGCTGACAACAAAAAGCTTGTACTATCAGATGGGAAAACACTCGGCGGTAGAAACCGACTTTCAGCCGGAGTTATTGACCGATTACAAACCTATTATGGCCTTGCCATTAGGAGGAATGATAGTGTAAAAGAAATGAGGGAGGCTTATATGGGCATTATTTTACCATAAGGTATCGACTGATGAGAACCCATCACATGGTCTATGTCCAAAAGGCGAAGGAAGCTGGTGCAAGTACCAACGTGAGGTAGCATGTGGTAGGCCTAACACCTACAAACATAAGAACAGCATACCTGTAGCTGTAATGGAATTTATAAAACCTGTATTTAAAGATCTATCCGACCAAGAACTTTTAAAAAAATGTACTCATAAACAGACTCAGAATCCAAACGAGAGTGTGAACAGCGTTATTTGGGCTAGGCTACCAAAATCTGGATTTGTAGGCCAGAAAACCCTACACTTTGGAGTATATGAAGCAGTGTCCTGTTTCAACATAGGCCACATTACTAAGTGTAAAGTCCTGAGAAAGTTAGGCATGGATGTTGGAAGGAATACCATTACGGCTATGAAGAATTTAGATATGGAAAGGTTACGGAACTCGCAACGTGCTTCGGCTGAAATCAAGAAAAAGGCCAGACAAGCAAAAAGACAAGCCAAAAGGAGGTTAGAGGAGCTGGAAGAAGACCCTGATAACCCATCATATGGAGCTGGCATGTTTTAAATTAAATCCGTGAGTAAAAACAGTGCATTTTGTAATAGGCGTACTTCAATCGTGATTTTCCGAAAGTTTGATTTTTTGAATTTATGGATCAGTTTTCTCAAAAACTATTTAACGTATCAAGCTGAAACTTATACCACATGATCTCTGTGTGTATATACACCCTTTTATGGGAGGGTTTTGTCATAGCATAATTAAAAAAATTTTTAATAAAAAAACTTTGAAAAATTTGCCTAAAAATTAGAGTTTTCGAAAAAAATATTTTTTTCTAGTAAACATTTTTATTTTTTAAATTCCCTGTGTTAAAGTGTACAGTTAAAGGCCTACAATAACTTGTAAAAATTTCATTAATTTATCTACAATGGTTCTTGAGGAAATTGGTCCACAAAATAGCCATTTTAACATGTAAAAGATAGGACCTACCGGGTCCCCTTAAATAAATAATTTTTCAGCTCAGCCAAAAAAGGAAAGTGATTGTTAAATAATAATTCAACTAATAAATATAATATTGAATTATTTACAAAAACAATTTTTTTTTTTCTTTCCACTCAATTTATCCCACAATATGAAAATGACCCGTATACAATCTTGATGAGACAGCCTTTTTTTATGTCCAAAATCAGGTAAAGTTATTGCTGCCAAAGGTAAAAAAAATGTATATGAGGTTCATGCAGGAAATGATAAAGAGAACCTAACAGTTATGTGTACGGTAAGTGCTAGTGGGCTTGTTCCTCCAACTCTAGTGGTTTTTCCTGGAAAACGCATCCCTCCAGGAAATAAACTGACAGTGCCAGAAAACTGGACTGTGAGCAAATCTGATTCTGGTTGGATTAATGGAGAAATTTTCTTCTAATATATTGCAAACTACTTTGTTAAGTTTTTGACGGAACAAGGAGTAGAATTTCCAGTTGTAATATTTTTGGACGGACATAAGTCGCATCTGACTTACTACCTAAGTTTATTTTGTTCCAAGAATAATATTGTTCTCATATCGTTGCCACCAAACTGCACGCATATAGTCCAACCTTTAGATGTGGCAGTCTTTCGCCCTGTGAAACAAGGATGGGCTGCTGCTGTTCACAGATGGCGAATTGAAAATGGTCTAGAACGTTTAACTAAATCCAACTTTCCACCATTGCTTAATCAAGTTCTCGAGAGCCATTTGAAAAAAGATACTATTGCTAATGGTTTTAAACGGTGTGGCCTATATCCCTTGGATGCTGATGCAGTGGATTATTCTAAAGTGAAAATAATGCATACAGAGCCAAAATCACACCCTGAGACTTCAGCTGAGGTTAGCATATCACACAAATGTGAAGACTGTATGAAATTTTTCAAAAGTTTCATAAATCCAGATATTTTAAATGAGTTTATTGAAACGTACAAAAAGTTTACACCTGTATGGTCAGGTAATCAAGAATTCCAAGGCCTTTATGTGTGTTGGAAAAAAGCAAAGGATTCGTTATTAGAAGTTCAACAAAAACCTTCTAAACCATAGGAGAATGTAGATAAAGTGTTGCCTTCATCAACAGCACCACAGACTGAAGCTCTCATTGCAACGCCGTACACATTCCAGCAGAAAGCGACGACTGTGTGTTTATCACCATCATCACCTCAGGCTGAATCTATCATTTCAACATCGCCCATGTAACAGGAACAGATTTTTGAGCCTCAACCATCAACGTCCACCATGCAAGAAAAGCTGGCTAAGGTCTTATCACCCAAAACAAATGGCAAAGGTGTGCCATCTCCATTTAAAAATAATCTGTTTTTTGGCCAGGAACCCCGCAAAAAACTAAAGGCAAGAGACCTTGAGTTAAATTGCCTGCAGTTGTTTCAGGTGAAGAGTGGCTAATGTTTGAAGGAAAGAGAAGGGAAGAAAAGAAGAAGAAAAGAAAGCAGAGAGAAAGAAATTACATGAGGAAAAGAATTCAGCCAATAACAAAAAGCAAAGATCTAAAAAGAAACTTATTTTTGACAAAAATGACGACTGGATCTGCAAAATCTGCTCCAAACGATATTCAGCGGAGTTAATACTTCAAATAAGAAGACGTTGGATTGAGTGTGATGACTGCAAAAACACATTCCATTACAGATGTATACCTAAAAAACATTTAGATGCTTTTGGGCTTGATGAAAAAGATGATGACGATGATGAGCTACAATTTCTATGCCACTTTTGTGCGAATGATGTGGACTCGGACAATGATCCATTCCAACTTAGTGACATTGATAATAAAACTGATGATGAATGAACAGTTTACATTTTTAATATGTTTTTAAAAGCTTGAAAATATTTTTTTGGTAAAGTAATTAAACAAATATTTAGGGAATATGTAGTGTAATATTTTTCCCAATAATTTTTGTTTACATCATCAAGATTTAAACTGCTTTGCAGTGTTCTTAAAGAATTGCCGAGATTTTAGATAAAGGCAAGTAATTTACCATTCACTGGGTTTGGCATTACCATACATTAGGAAAATTTACCACACACTGGAAAAATGAACAAATTTCATAAAATGTACTTTTTCTAGGGCCTATTTAGGAAAAACAATATAATTATATGTATGTAGTTATAGATAATTTCCTGACGATTTCAAAACTATTTTTAATAATTTTATAGCTCAACAGGTAATGAAGTAGGGACAAGTTGAAGTACAAGATACTGTTAGATTACCATACACTGGGCAGTTTACCCTATATAATTTTCTTAATTTTACGATTTTTTACCTAAAATCTTATTTAGTTCAATCCTTTGACTATGCAAATAAATGAACATAACTAAAAATATGACTATAATTTGATTTCCCGACTAGGCCTAACTAACACAAATATACATTTGAGGTATGTGACGAAATTAGAGGTTAGGGTTGACGAAATTAAGGTCGGCAGTGACGAAATTAGGTGAAACTCTGAAAATTGCTTAGTTGATATTAAATAGCAATTAAATCAATTGTTAGTGATTTTAAGTTAAAGTTTTATTGCAAAAATGATGATTGAATGACTATTAACCCTCCGTTACACGCGCCGCGGACTCACAGTCCGCAAAAACCGGTATTTATAGATATTTCTAGTTTGTCGCATTCCACCTCACCATACGGCCGTCTACCTTCCCCCCTTTACCCCTCAGAGAGGGAGGCAGTGTTGTTTTGACCTTGGTGGCCGCCAGTGCGTTTCAGTTGTTTGTTTGCCGTGCACCGTGGACTGTCACTCCGCGGGCGTGTGGTAATGCTTCAGATATTTAAGTTTTGTGTTCATATTAAGTTAGTGTTTTATTGTTATTGAACATGGATATTGCGCAAATTGAGCAAGTGCTTGATGAACTCGGAGCAGCTGATGACAGTGATGTGGACGAAGTGGTGGAAAGTGACCACAACACGGATAGTGAGCAGTCTGATTATGAAAATGAAGTGGAGTATGATCCTGTTCCTCCGGGTATTGGGGCATTGGTATAAGGGGCTATAAAAATAAAATATTTGAATCCTACCTTACAAATCGGCAGCAAAAAGTCTTTGCTAAAGGTTCAACGTCAGCTGCTACCAGGGTTGAATATGGTGTGCCGCAGGGATCGGTACTGGGCCCATTCCTTTTTTTGATAATGGTAAATGATTTGCCTGATAATGTATCTGTTAATACTGTTATGTTTGCTGATGATGCTACATTTTTTAAGACAGGCAAAAATCATCAGGATCTATGTAATTATATGGATAGTGTAGTTCTTAACGAGGCTGCTGAGTGGTATGCTGCCAATAAATTCTTTCTTAACATAACCAAAACACAAAATGTAACATTTTCACTAGATTTAAGTGCCCTCAAGGAGGCTGAGAATAATAGTTTTGTAAAACTTCTAGGCATTCATCTTGATCCCAAATTTGGTTGGGATGTGCATATTTCAAAAGTTTGTTCTAAGCTCTCCAGAGTTGTTTATATGTTGCGACGTCTTAGACACAGCCTACCGAGTCAATATCTTAGATCCTGTTATTTTGCTTTCTTCCACAGCATTTTGCTTTATGGAATCTTGTATTGGGGTAATGGCTCAAAAATAAATGATGTGTTACTGGTTCAAAAAAAGGCTGTGAGAATCTTGGCAAATGCAGGTGCAATAGATCATTGTAGACCTCTGTTCCAACAATATAAAATTTTAACTGTTATTAATGTATATATTTTAGTTAGTTTATGTTATGTAAAAAGGAATCTAGATAATCTCACATTGTCAAATCAGATCCACAACCACTTTACTAGGTCAAGCCATCATGTTTATGTAGAATATAGTAGGCTAAGTAAAACTTTAAAGTCCTTCAAGATACTGAGCATTAAATTGTTCAATAAGTTGCCACTTAGTGCTAAAAGTGTAAGTAATGAAAGATTTGCAAAGGTTATTTTGGACTGGCTATTAGAAAATCCAATGTATAATATTAATGAGTTCCTAGAAATGTCCTTTGATGAAATAATGTTACCTTTTAATGCTTAGGCTATCATGCCTTTTTTAACCTATTTTTAACTTAGTTGTAAGGTTATTTGACTCTGTCTATTACATGTACATGTTTAATGACAATAAAAGATTCTATTCTATTCTATTCTATTCTATTCTATTCTATTGGGATATTACCTGATCTTCCTCCTACACAAGATATGGAAATTGCGAGGGATGCAGCTGAAACCTCTCAACAAGTAATGTTACCTGATTTTCCTCCTGCACAAGAGATGGAAAGTGCAAGTGGTAATGCTGAACCATCCCAGCAAGAAGAAGAAGACCAAGATGATTTACCTCTAGCCTTTCGAATATTACCTGATTCACCTGATGCTCAAGAGATGGACACTGATGCAGCTGAACCTCCTCAACAAGGGATACATCAAGAAAAACCACGTGAGTTAGCCTATGGCAATACTAATGAACTGTATGTAGCTAAAGATGGAACTGTGTGGAGAAATACTCCAAAGCGTCATGGTCCAACTCGGGCCCGACGCTGTGATTTGCTTCGTTATCCCCCTGGTGTCATAAATGAGGCAAGAAATGCTAATTCATCTCTGAAAGCATTGACATTATTTTTCCCTGATGATATGTTAGAGGAGATAGTTCAGTGTACAAATATTTATATTGAAAGTATAAGGGGAAATTATTTAAGGACAAGGGATGCAGCTGATATTACACTAGTGGAACTAAAGGCATGTCTAGGCTTACTCTTTCTTGGAGGAGTTATGAAAATGTCCCACACTGACCTGAAAGACTTGTGGAAAACAGATGGAACGGGAGTAGAGTTTTTTAGGTTAACCATGGGATTAAATAGATTTAGATTTATACTTAGAAACTTGAAATTTGACAACTTTAGAACCAGAAATGAAAGGAAAGCAACTGACAAATTGGCTGCTGTAAGATATTTGGTTGACCACTTCAATAACAGTTGTAAAAAGTATTATAGTCTATCTGATCAAGTGACCATTGATGAAATGCTTGAGGCATTCAGAGGAAGGTGCAGTTTTCGCCAGTATATACCAAGTAAGCCCGCTAAGTATGGCTTGAAAATCTTTGCATTGTGTGACACAAAAATGTTTTACACTAATAACATAGAAATATATTGTGGAAAACAATATGCATATTGATGGTCCTTATGCACAAGACAATGATGCTTTTAGTATTGTCAAGAGATTAGTGCAGCCCATTTCAAACAGTGGAGGAAATGTCACATGTGATAATTGGTTCACGTCCATACCTTTGGCACAGGTACTAATGCATAATGAAAAACTAACCCTTGTTGGAACAATGAGAAGCAACAGAAAAGGGATTCCTGATTTCATGAAGCATAGTAAAGACCGTCCTGTGGGTTCTACTATATTTGCATATAAAGACAATTTGACTCTTCTTTCCTTCAAACCTAAAAAAAAAAAAAAAAAAAAAAAACTGCTAGCTATCTCTACCCTCCATCCTGAAGACTGTGCAATATCAGAGATTCCAGATAGTGGTGTACACAAGCCTGAAATAATACTTTTTTATAACTCAACAAAATCAGGTGTTGATAAAGTAGACGAGATGAAGGCCAGAAGTAGTTGATATTCAGTAGCCAGAATCACAAGAAGATGGACATTAGTAATTTTTTTTTTCATAACTGAACATTGGGGGAGTAAATGCTTACGTTGTGTACAAAGGTAACACGAATGCAGAAATAAAGAGAAACCAGTTTTTGAAAGCTATAGCCAAGGGACTATTAGACTTGGTACACTCATACGAGGAAGAGTGTACCAAGAAAATCTTCCAACTTCAATAAGGATGCGCCTTCAGCCTCGCTTCACTTGCTTCCAACCTCACTAAAGACATCTTTAAGGAGTTAAAAAAACAGTTTCCTGACACTAAAAAGTTCAATCTTCTGACACGCAAGGGTGTATTTCCTTACAGCTACATAGATTCGATGGAGAAACTTCTTGAGCCTTAACTTCCACCCAAGCACGGCTTCTATAATAAACTAAAACACGAAGAGATTTCTAGCGATGATTACGATCACGTTCAACATGTCTGGCGTACTTTAGCCACCAAAGACTTTGGAGAGTACTCAGATCTTTACTTACTCACTGATGTTCTTCTACTGGCAGATATCTTTGAGTCTTTCTGAGACACTAGTCTCCAAACATACGGCCTTGACCCAGCCTACTATGTCACTCTACCATCTTTTGCCTGAGACTGTATGTTAAAGAGGACCTATGTATCATTAGAGACCCTGCATGACTTTGACATGCACTTGTTCTTTGAGAACGGCATTCGTGGTGTTATTTCCCAGTGCTGTACAAGAAGGTCCCAGGAAAAAACAAAGACTGTGCAGGCTATGACAGCACCCTGCCCTCCACATACATTGCATACTTAGATGCCAACAACCTTTACAGGTGGGCAATGAGCTAGTACTTGCCCACAGGAGGTTTCCGTTGGCTTGATCGAGTCGAGATTGAGAGTCTTGACATTCAGGCCCTATCTGATCAGGATGATGTGGGATACGTCCTTGAGGTTGATGTGGGATATCCAAAGGCTCTACACACCCTCACAACGACCTTCCGTTCTTGTGTGAACGTAAGGTACCTCCCGGTGGTAAACATGCAAAACTGCTCACAACTCTGTCGGACAAGAAAAACTACATCGTTCACTACCATATTTTAAAGCAGGCTCTAAATCATGGTATGAAGTTGAAGAAGATCCACAGAGATGTACGTTTCGATCAGTATCCATGGTTAAAACCGTACATAGACTTAAACACGTACCTACGTAAACAGGCCAAAAGTGAGTTTGAAAAAGATATTTTTAAATTATTTAACAACAGTGTTTTTGGGAAGTTCATAGAAAATTTACGTAAACGCATGAACTTCAAATTAGTTTGCAATGATAAAAAGTTGGAGAAGTCGTAAGCAGACCCAACTTTCTTTCGCGTACAATATTTTCAGAACAATTGGCTGTTATAAATTTGTCAAAAACAAGCATAGTCCTTGAAAAACCTATTTACGTAGGAATGTGTATACTAGATGTAAGCAAGGAGTTGATGTACAGGTTTTACTATGACGTGCTTCACAAGCACTATGAGCCCCAAAATGTAAAGCTTCTGAACACAGACACTGTTAGCTTTATTCTAGAATTAGCAACAGCAGATTTACATAGAAGTATGGTACAAATCCTGGAACATCTTGACACAAGTGAGTATCCCAGGGATAACCCCACGGACCTACGTAAAAGTGAATAGCGTATGATATCATCACTGATAGGTTATTTGCATCAGAATAATCTGGTTGAAGGGGTTTGGATGGTATCTGTGTACCATCTATGTAGAGTGATAATGTGTTTGCGTTGTAATGGTGGAAGTTGAATGGGTTAACAGTGAAGTCACCATTGAATGACTTGTTACTCACTAGTCCTATGATAATCCTCTTGGGTAACTGTCCTAGGAATATATTATCCAGTGTTTTTCCTTGAATTCCCGAAGGTACGTTAATAGCTTTGACTTCCTCACGAGTAATTAGGTATTTCGCTGTACTACTTTCCAAAGTCTTGCTGTGTGCTAACAGTACTGTAGGGTTAATCTTGTTTCTTCGAATAAGTACGAGGGCCGTTTTTTTTCAACCTCCGATCGCACGCCATGATGGCTAGAAAGGTCACAGACCGGCCCTGTGCGCAGCAGTCGATCGCGCATCTTCCCCACTACAACTTTTGTCACTCCCAAGTTCAAGTAGCCAGTTTGCGCTTAGCTGCAGTCGGGTAAACATGGCCGCGTCTATTGATTCTCCCGCCAAATGCGAGTTGAGAAGTGTTATTCGTTTCTTGCAAGCAGAAGGGAATAGTGCAGCAGAAATCCATCGGAGAATGTGCCGTGTTTACGGAGAAAACATTATGAGTGAAGGTGTTGTGCGGGAATGGTGTCGTAAGTTTAAAACTGGCCGAACCGACGTGCATGATGAAGGAGGTCAAGGACGCAAGTCTGTCGCTACAGACGATCTTGTTGAACGAGTTGACAAAGTGGTTAAAGGAAACCGTAGATTCACAATAAGTGCTTTGTCTTTGGAATTTCCAGAAGTGTCGAGATCTTCTCTGTACTCTATTGTTTCTGAACATTTAGGCTACAAAAAGATTTGTGCTCGCTGGGTGCCAAAGATGTTGAGTGACACCCACAAAACTCGCCGAATGGCTTCAGCTTTGACATTCCTTGAACGTTATCACAATGAAGGAGTAGATTTTTTAAAATCAATTGTAACCGGAGATGAGACCTGGATTCTTCATGACACACCCGAAACAAAGCAACAATCTCAACAATGGATGCACACAAATTCACCGAATAAACCCAAAAAATTCAAGCAAACTTTCAGCAACCGAAAAGTTATGGCTACGGTCTTTTGGGACCAAAAAGGTCCATTGCTTGTGGAGTTCATGCAGCCTGGGACCACAATTAATGCAGCTGTTTATTGCCAAACTTTACAACATTTGCGGCGAGCCATTCAGAACAAAAGAAGAGGTATGCTGACATCAGGAATTGTTCTGTTGCATGACAACGCCCGCCCTCACACTGCAGGTGTAACCCAACAACTTCTTGAAACATTTAAGTGGGAAATTTTGGACCACCCACCTTACAGTCCCGACCTAGCACCGAGCGACTTCCATCTTTTTCCTGAACTGAAGAAATGGCTTGGAGGTCAGCACTTTCCGACTACTGAGGAACTTCAAGACACGGTCAAGACTCATTTAAATTCACTGGCGGCAACATTTTATGAAGAGGGTATTGGAAAGCTTGTCCACAGGTATGACAAATGCCTCAATCTTCAGGGTGATTATGTTGAGAAATAAGCATAAGTGTACATACATTTTGGTAATAAAATAATTTTGTTCTATTCATTTGTCTTTTATTTATGGCCCACCGGAGGTTGAAAAAAAAACGGCCCTCGTAGATTAGCTTCTTGAATTTCTATTTTGTACTTGTCAGTTTTTGCCATTATACAGAATGTCTCTCTTGCTCTGACCAGTCGCAGTCTTAATTCCACACCATCAAAAAAATTATCTTGATTAAATAACTCAACATGTAGGTGTCCAATCTTGTCAACTGAATCGATATTGTCAGTGAATACCCTCCTTTTCACTAATCCAGTATTCCCCAGTTCACAATTATTCATTTGACCATAGTACCAGAGGGCACCTGTCAAATGAGAATCTTTAGCTAGTTATCATATCATAGTTTAGTTCAGTCTCAATGTATACTCTGTAGGCGTATGTATGTTTTGAGGTGAAATAATTTTCGATTGACATATACATCCATCTGACTGAAGAGTGAGTTATTTACAGGCCCCACTTTGTTATTTTCTGCTTCAGTTAGTTTAGTACCATCAGCTTTTTAAATGCGTGCCTTTATGTTGATCATAGTGTGATCATTCGTATTCGTCTCCATGACCTGGTACTACAAATTATATAGGTGAATCATCAGTTAGAGAGGAAATAGGTTTGTAGTAAACCCACTTGCCACTCTCAATACTGGTTTGTGTTGAAGGTAGTGAAAATAGACCCAGTTCAGATTTTACACACTCACAAGAATGATGGTGTAGAAACGCCATTCTTTTACTTGAATATATCAGTGGTTGTCCTCTTCGTAACTTTCTTCTTCTTCTTAATATTCTTCTTCTTCTTCTGCACTCTGTTTGGGCGTATTGCTAGAAGTCTCTACAATGACTGAGTTGTAACTCTGTCTCTTCCTCTTATATCCAGATCCCTTCATAACACTATCGTCTTTATTATCTGCACGTCTTTTGAGGTTAGTTGTAAATTCCTTTATTCTAGACCTAAACGCTTGTTTTGGAGGCACTGCACCAACCATATCACTCAACAAGTTAATCTCAGTCTTCAAGGCCTCTTGTCCCACAGCCTTAGCCCTGACTTTAAAAGTGGGGATATTGATCTAAATAGACCTCCGAGGAAACTGCCAATACCATGACTCCTCTGATAGGGTGCACCTCTGTACACAACATTTACTCCAATGCCTAACTGGTTTCTATAATACCACAAATAAGGATCTTAAGTGTTTACCACAGTCATATTAGTTTGACTCTCGCTTTCTAAAGTGTAACTTAACACGAGGTTCCGAACTGGAATGCAAGTGGTTTGCCAGTGTGATCCCTTAAATCTATTTCCAAACTCTCAAAACAGTGCTTCAACAGAGGTACATAGTGTGGATTATTGAATTGAACTGATTTGTTCGCACCGTAAGTGTAATTACTAGTGTCCACATTGGCAATCTGTATCAGTGGTGCCATTATATCACCTATGAATTGTACATCAACCACATCGCAGTATATGTAGATTTGTGATGGCAGACCTAAACGTAAATTAGCAGGGCGAATAGATTTGTTACTTTCCTTCAAAATATTCTCACTCGGATCAAATCCTAATTGAAGCGCTAAAGTGTGAGTCATTTCTATTTGAAACACTTCGGGCCTAGTAGATATTGTAACTTTTTTTGTATTTCTATCATAATCAAACATTAAATACTTGGTGAGTTGATCATGTTTGTTAATTATGTTGATAAGCTCTCTTTCGTCATTGTATTCTTTTGTTGGTAAGGAGAACGTTTTTTAAATGGGTATAGTTCTGGTTGAATCTTCATTATCATCTACTTCTTCTTTTATGATCTCTTCTTCTTTAGCCTCAGCTGTAGTTTCGGCTCTCACTGTAACGTCTGGTGTTGAACTAGTACCGCTGATGCTTGACATAGTCCCCAACTGTTTGTATGAAAAGATAAATATTTTACCCTGTTCCGATATTGTCAGGAATGTGCATAGATAAATCAACTCAACCACAGCTACTTCCCACTTCCCGTCCAATTTGATAGGCTGTGGTAGATGAGTGATGTAATTGGTCACTGTGTTTTGTGGATAGTACATCATGGAACTATTACTAGGTAGTGTTATATAAAATGACCCTCTCATATCTTCTTAATATCAGATGATAGGCCTAGTATCCAAGATGCTGATTGAATGGGATATCCACTCCACTTGACTAAGTATTGCTTACTGCTACCTTTCCCTTTGGTAGCAAGTATTTATCTATTTTATAAACTCTGTGAGGTTTAATATTTACATTTTGTAATGCTTGTTCATAAAACGTTCCCTTTATGGTATCTCCATTTAAATCTTTAAGAGTGTACAATGGATATACAGTAGATATGGAAGCACATCTTTCACTCTAAATATCTCTTCACTCCAATTGGTCTCATACCCCTTTTCAAACTTCCCTTTCGCTTTGTAATTCTAACTGTATATCCCACTTTGAGTTTTGGTAGAGCTTTTGATTTCTTAAAATCCTTACCGTACAGATTTAACCACACTTGAAACCTGAATGTATAGGTGTCTTGTGATTGTAACCATTTTCTTATTGAATTTGAACTATATTTATTCCTCATAGCGTTGATTAAAGAGTTGGTTCCAGTGAACCCTTCGGGGTTGGTTGCATCGTAGTAGACTCTGACTAGTTCGTTTTCCATTAAAGGTTGAAAGATTCCCACTTGAAAGGTGTTGTTAAGTATCTGCTGCTTCTTGCAGGGGTGTTTAATGGTGTTGATGTTGTTGTGAAGTGTGATGGGGTTAACTCAATACTGTGTTGTGCTACACTAGTATCAGGATCGCCTTTAAGTTTGCTCAAGTACTGACGACTGAATGGATTGGTTATGAATTCACTGGGTATGTTCATTTCCTTAAGTACAAGCATTAGTTGTTCCCACCCAGGTGGTTGAGTTGACTTTCTAGCTCTTATCAAATCATGCACAATGTCCACAATATTCGAGTGGGGTATTAGTTCTCCTTTTATAGAAATTCTCCCATGCTCATCCCATGAAACAAGATCGGTTCTTTTATCCTAAGCTCTCAACAGATTTCTAGCATCTTTCTTGTGTGTTTTTGAAAAGGTATCAACTATTTCCTCCACATCAATAGCGTTGTTTTGTCTTTTACCACTCACGTCAACGACAGGTATACTTATAGGTTTCCTTTTCTGGGAGACAAAGTGAAGGAAACGTTGTAGCGCTTGTTAATACTGGTCCCATTTTCCCCTATCCTTCAGACTGTTATTGTTGAGTAGTTTTAACATTTCACTATCGAATTCACTTGTTGTATTAGAAACTACCAGTTTTTGGTCTTGTATCCTTTGAAAGGCTTCTACTGGAACAATAATCATTTGCTTAGCATTTTCCATGTTTACTAAAGTATAGTTTGTAGAACTGCATTCAACAACAAAGGTAAAAGTACCCCACCACCTTTCTGTACTAAGTATTTTTTTCTTTGTTTTAACACTTTCACCTTTTTTCACTAAACATCTCAGAACGTTTTTGAACTGACTTAATTTTCTCTTTTCATGAGCAGTGATATTAACATTACCTTTTAACAGATTGTAAGCACACTCACAGGCTGACTGAATGAGGCCCTTGTCAGCTGCTTTTAATACATGCTTTCTCTGTTTAGGTTTCATAAGCATGAGTGCTCGTAGCAGGTTGATATTCTTTTCCACAGATTTGAGACATTGTGTAGACTGAATTATAAGCTAAGGGATGTTCGCTTTTATTATTATTTTCTTTTTTGATATATACACATAGTTGAAAGGATCATTTGGAAATATTGAAGCTCTAAACCTCATCTCATCAGGTGTTGATTGTTTCATATCCAGTAACCAATAACCGTGAGGTTGTGGTGTTGCATCGCTAAAAGCTTCTTGTATGAATTTTGGATTTTCAGGGTACACTTGTTGGGCTAAATGTCTAATTTGGGCCTTATCCCTCGGGTTTTTGAAACAAACTATATAGTGAGCATTGAAGGATATGTCTCGTACACTTGTTGGGCTAAATGTCTAATTTGGGCCTTATCCCTCGGGTTTTTGAAACAAACTATATAGTGAGCATTAAGGGATATGTCTCGTTGACCCTTGCCTTGATGGAATAGGTTCTGAGTTATAAAAAACACACTTATATTTCTATGATGACAACCTTTAGTAAATAGATCAACCACTCTACCATCCGATTCACGCATTAAGTCGTCTATAATAACAAGATTTGGTTTCGACCGATCAAAATCACTCATGTCTGGTATACCTTCTTTAAACTCGGAATAATGCCAATACACATTTTCAAACTGAACATTACACATTTCCTTAAAATTATCAATGAATCCCATCACGAAGTGAGATTTCCCACAACCAGAAGGACCAGCCACTATGGCTAAAAACGGATGTTTCCATTTCGGATCCATACTAAATAATAATTTTATTTACGCATTAACTTCATTTTATATCCATAGGGAAGAATGTTTAGTAAAATAAAAATCAAATATGTAATTTAAACCAATTTTGTATTAAATAAATTCAATATTGTTGTTAAAACCAGTATGTCTTATCTGTAACCGCTCTCCCTCACCGTTGTTGTACTCCTCAATCGTCTGGTCGGTGAATACTCCATTATACCTCTTAGGTAGGCATACTCGAAGGAAAAACTCGTCTCCAATCAGCCCCTCCAAGATGACTGCAATCGTAAGGCCATATATGGTGACTGCTCGTTCAAACGATGTGATCCTGTAGTTGAGGCCAGGCCGCAAATCCGACACTCTTGTATACTGAGGTGCCTTACAGTTGTTGAGATCGGCTCGAAAAGTGTTGGTGTTCATAGTGGTTGCTTGCAGAGACCTGTTCTCTAAAACTGTATGAACCTCATCTGGTACACCTATTTCATAATCAGATTTCGATGTCGATTCTGTTGTCAACAAGCTCAAGTGTCGTTTATCCATTATTGGCGATGTCAAAAAAGAATACAAAACTATAAGTATTTCCGAATTAATGTTCTATCTAATGAAAAGGAAAGAAAATAAGGTAGGGGGCCCTATTATCGGAGTAAACAAGCGACATAACAAGCGGATACAGCCCTCAGGTCCATTTTACTCCGGATAGAATAATTTGTATCGTTTAAAACTCAAATTTGAGCCCTTCAGTTCATTTTACCTCGTATCGAGTAGTTTGTACTGTATAAAACTCGAAGCCCAGCTCCCAGAGCCATTTTACCCCGAATCGAGTAGTTTGTATCGTGTAAAACTTGAATTTCAGCTCCCAGTTGTTAAAACCAGAATAATTACTGTACCTTAACATACACTATATTTAAAATGTATAACAAAAGTTGATAGTTGCAGCTTTTTTTTATTTAAAAAAAGGAGAGGCCGATCTCCTCCTTAACCTTACTCTGCCCATTCCTCATAAACTATTGATCTGTGCGAGGAACTTAATCAGACATAGTAAAGGGGCGAAACAGTACAGTAGAAGGTGAATATTTTAGTCTAGGCAAGATTCGAACCAGCGCTATCTCTAACTCAAGCTCAAGGGAATACGTCAATGAAAACCTTTAAAAAATAAATTTTTTTGTATTGCATATTAATATTCTACAAAATATTCTGAACAAAATGATGTATAACACTTATATCTAGTCAGGTTTTAAACCATCTAAAAAATTAGTTGTAGTGGTGCTTGCAGACAAAAGCGCGCCAGCTGTGCCAAGGTCAGCAGTCAGATGTGCCGTGCTGTGACAGACGACAGTCTAGGTTGTACTATGCTCATAATTTGTGTTTGTTTACACGGTGTTTCTGCAACTACTAGTTATTAGTTGTTATTACAGTGCTTTACGATCTAATAAAATACAATTTATCAGCTGTTTATAGATTTTGTAATTTTTTTATTTATTCATAACTGTGTTGTGTTTTATTTCTGTGCTTAGTTATTTACTGTTCTATACATATTATGAACAGTGCTTTTTTTAGTTGTACATAAGAATACAATTTTCAAGATGCCAAGCCATAAAAAAATTTGGAAGAGAAAGTTAGAGGTAATCAAATTACAAATGTGAAATCACAAAATAATACCACTCCAGCCATGGAAACAAATAGCCTAGATGTTGAGGTTAGGTCTAGCCAAACTCCTACATCAAGTTCAAAGAAAAAACTAGCATATGTTTCATCCTTTGTAGATAATGTAAATCATGTAAATAGCTCTTCAAATATTATAGTAGACTTAGAGAAACTTTCAAATCTTGTCGGCAGTTTTGTCAAATGTAAATTTTGTGATGCAGAGAACAGTGTTATTGTCACCGAGGACTGTGCTAGTCACATAGGTTTAGCGACTAAGTTAGTAATTTCTTGTGGACCCTGTGACTCAAACAAGTCATCTATGTCATCGAAGCTGACAAAAAACATACTTTATGAAGTAAACAGCCGCTTTGTGTATGGATTGCGAAGCATTGGAAGGGGGGGAAACTGCAGGAAAGAAATTTTGTGCTATAATGAACTTACCGCAGCCAAATAGTCGCTTCACTAAACACAACAAAACATTAACTGGAGCTTTAGAATATGTTAGTGATTTGTCGATGAAGCAAGCTGCAAGAGAGGCTATTGATGAAAATGATGGCAGCAAAGATATTGCAGCTGCTTTTGATGGCAGCTGGCACCGCAGAGGACATACGTCTTTGAATGGTGTTGTCACTGTTATCTCCTTTGATACAGGAAAAGTGTTGGACATCGAATTTTAAGAAAATATTGCCAAAAATGTGTCATGAACAATTACAAGTGTGAGAATGGCTGCTTACAAAATTATTCTGGTTCAAGTGGGGGTATGGAAAAAGTTGGAGTACAGAGATTTTTTTCTCGGTCTGAAAAAAATTTTGGTGTGAGATATGTAAAATACTTGGGTGATGGTGACTCCAATAGGTTTTCCTCAATTTGTGAATTGAAACCTTATGGAAATGATGTGAAATTAGAAAAGCTGGAGTGTATTGGTTACATTCAAAAGAGGGTAGGTTCCAGAATGTAAAGACTGAAAATGAAAATGAAAGGTGTAAAATTAGAGAATAGAAAATCTTTAGGAGGTAAGGGACGACTTACTAATGAGGAAGTGTTTAAAATGCAAAATTACTATGGATTAGCAATTAGGAGGAATGTTGGTGATGTAGAAAAAATGAGAAGAGAAGTTTGGGCTATTTACTATCATAAATTGTCTACAGATGAGTCTTCAAACCTCTGCCCCTGCGAACCAGATGGTTGGTGTAAATATAATAAACTTTCTGCGCTAAACCAAAACAATGCTGCTTAAAAACACAAAAATTCAATTCCATTGGCTGTCATGGAAACAGTGAAGCCAATATTTAAAGACTTATCAGCTAAAGATCTCCTTTCGAAATGTGCACATGGCAAAACGCAAAACCACAATGAAAGTTTTAACAATATAATTTGGTCTAGAGTGCCTAAAAATGAATTTGTAGGCTTGAATACCCTTAGAATTGGGGTTTTGGATGCAGTTGTAACTTTCAATGAGGGATCGAAAGTCCTACTGAGACCCATCCGCCCACCAAAGCTGGTAAGCGTGCCAACCGGTGGATGGCTCAAAACAAGTCGAGCGATGGGATCATGGGTGGCAGTTGGAGGGTCAAAATAAAACTCGGCAGCTGAGCAAAATGACTTTATTACCAAGAAAGCAAGTATTAATTAATCAAAAACGGCAGAAGGCCACAATATAAAATAGGCAGAAGGCCACAATATAAATTTGCAATTAAATAAATAACCAACCACACACAAAAGCTACAAGAACAACAAACTCTACAAATACCAAATTTAACAATTAACAAACTGTATGGCCTATCTGCAGCCCAGCCAGAGACACCCAAAACGTAAGAAAATTTTAATAAATTAAAAGTGAACATCTAGAAACAATTTAGATAACCCCAAAATAACCCCGGCAATTTAGCCCACATCCCATGATTCCACCGAGGCCAGGGAGTAAGCCGGAATCCCTGGGCAGCTCCGAATTAGAAGTTAAGCAAAGCACAATAATCCCCTTTTGGTGAAGAATTTTAAAAATTAAATAAGTTAAAAGAAAATATAACACGGTACCGTTCGAGTAAAAATTCACTCCAAAACACCCCTAATACACTTAACGAAAAAAATAAATAACAAATAACTAGGCCTAAACATATAAATAAATAATAACAGGATTTAACAATGGGGACCTAACAAATATAAACTCTAACATATCTAACAACAAATAAAACTAATTAATTAATAACAAGAAATATAAATAAATATTAACATCCAAAAAGTTCTTTTTTGTATTTCACGTTTTCTTTTCCCTTTAATAAAAAATATATAAGTCCCCAATGGCTGTGTTGTATAAAATCACTGTCCAAGTTTAGAAGCTTAGGCCTAGGCCACATAAAGTTCCACAAACATTTTTTTTTCTTCTGTCATTTTGCACTTTTTTTTTACTTTTTAAATTAAACCCCCCCCCCCCCCAGCTCAGCCGCCCGGAAACCAAAAAGGAACGCACTGACCTGAGGACAGAAGACTTCTACCCCAAAGATGTAGAGCGGGTAGCGGGCGACTCCAGGCTCCAACATGGTCCTCAGGCCAGGCTAGCAGTGCAGAAGGTCGACAATCACCGGACGGCAGGCTGAGGGTAGAAACGTCCTACTCAAGGACCCTGGACTGTAAAACCAAACACAGCCATTAAAAATAGAACAGCCAAACCCTTTTACAAAAATAATACCCATAACAACTGGACAGTGTTATGCATCACTAGACCAAGCGCCAATTTTAAAAATTCAGTATTCCTGCGCATTCTATTGAGAAACAATGTAACTAACCTACAAAAAAAATCACCATCCTTGTCCTAGCAACGGTTGCCATGAAATATTTGGAAAACTTAAGTGCCACTTTAGTAATGTTTGATTTTCTGTTTTGCATAACAAAACCAAAAGCCATAATCCCATATTTAGTTTTGCAACAGTAGACCAAGCGCCTTTTACTGGTCTTTGGTCTTGTGATGCCAAACGTATTAGGTGGCATGACTGGTTTACATCTGTTCACAATCATAACAAAACAAACTACATCAGCTGTATGTGTTGTGTACCACTAACCTAGTTTTGTTGTAAGCGTATATTTGTGATGAGAGTGTTGCCATTATTTGTTATTTTGTTCTCTGTAATTTAACACGTTCGCGACGACCGATTTCAATGCCATTTCTCAAATGACGATGCAATTTTGACCAAAAGTGAGAAATAAGCGAAAAAATTTTTTTTTTGTAAACATGTTTAAAATTATGGTAAAAAGGCGTTATAACAGATTAAAGTTGAAAATAAATAATATTTTATGATATATTGGCTTTTATAGACGTGACCCACCGATGGGTCACGACGGGCAAAAGTTAAATTTAATAACACTGGACGCAGTGACCCACCGGTGGGTCACGACGTTTTTCCTTTGTTAGTAAGCACTACTAGTGTTTCCCGCGCAGGAACCTCACGCGCAGGTGTTGTGCGCACAATGATCGCTGTCATATCTAGCCACACCCATATTACACCCTTGTTGTTGCTCTGTCAGTGTTCCACTGGGTTAGAAGCCTCAACAAGTGTGTTGTTTTTGCGTCCTTTGTTTGGTGTTTCGTTTCGTTTTCGGTTGGAAATGGATGAACAAGACATAGAAGATGCCTTATGTGATACAGATCTCACGGACTTTGAGCATTCTGGGAGTGAGTACATTCCTTCCTCTGAACCTAGTTCTGACACGGAAAATGAGTTTTTACGAAATAATGTAGAAAATAACGAACCTCTGGTTGAACCTGTAAATATAACACCTCTTAGTAATTTAGATCCAGCTATTGATGAGGTTTATCAAAATTGTAGTAATAATTCTAATGATGAACAGGAACCTGTTGATGACACAGTCATACCTCCATGTAGTACTACTTGGGGAGATTGTACTGTCACTGTAAGACAGTTTCCCTTTGTAGGCCAAGAGGGTTTACTGTATGATTTTGATGTAAATGACCCTATGAATGTCTACAGTCAATTTTTGACAGACGACATAGTAGATTTAGTTGTTAGGGCGACAAACAAATATGCCCATAATTATTTAAGAACCCATGAGTTGAAACGGAGGTCACTGATGAGACAGTGGACTGGCTGTGATTCATCTGAAATTCGAAAACTCTTTGGAATAATTATGATTATGGGAATATGCCCTTTACCAAAACTAAGGCTCTATTGGTCTGCCAATGAGGTTTTTGGCAACATAAAAATAAAAAAAAACCATGAAAAGAGACCGTTTTGAGGCACTCCTGAAATGTCTACACTTTCAGGTTGAAGACGAAGACGAGAATGAGCCTGAACATAGATTGGCAAAAATTAAGGAGCTAATAGATGGACTCAACCAACGTTTTCAACATGTTAATAAACCAGGGGAAAACGTTGTTGTTGATGAAACAATGGCGCCATGGCGAGGGAGGCTGATCTTCCGACAGTACAACCCCCAAAAGGCACACAAGTACGGAATAAAAATTTACAAACTCTGTTCTGAGAATTCATATACTTTTAAATTTAAAGTATATGCTGGACAAGCAGACCTTACCGGAAGAGAAGGTCATGCTCAAAAAATGATAATTTATTTAGCATCTGAGTTATTGAATGAGGGCCGGACCATTGTCGCTGACAATTTTTACAACACGGTTCCATTAGCAGAATTTCTTCTAGGAAAACGAACTTATTACTGTGGAACTTTGCGAGCTGATAGAGTTGACAATCCAAAAGACATTGTCAAGAAGAAGCTGCACAAAGGAGAAGTGATTGGGAGTGAAAATGAAAGTGGAGTGAAAGTTATGAAGTGGAAGGATAAACGGCCTGTTCTAATGATCTCAACCCGACCTGAAGATATGGCTGTTCTTACAAACACCGGCCAACGTAATAGAGCAGGGGAAGAAAAAATGAAACCATCATCTGTAGTGGCTTACAACAAAATGAAAAAAGGGGTTGATGTGTCTGATCAACTCTCTGCTTATTACACACCATTGAGGAAAACCATCAAATGGTACAAGAAGCTTGCCATAGAGCTGATTCTTGGTACCAGTGTTGTCAACGCTTTTGTAATTTTTAACTCTGGGAAAAATGCAAGACAGAAAATAGACATGCTGAGTTTCCGCTTGGCACTTATTGAAAAGTTGACAGCAGATCAGCCAGGACCAGACTTGCCTCTAGCAGTGCAAACACCGAGAAGACGGCCAACTTCTAGCCACATTTTGGCACAACGACCGGGACCTTGTAGACAGTCAAGAAAACGATGCATTCCATGTTACAAAGACCTAACACAGGAGATCGGTACAAAGGAAGCCAGGAAGAAAGCCAAGAAGGTGTCAACCTATTGCGAAGACTGTCCAGAACTCCCTACAATGTGTTTACCCTGTTTTAACAAACACAAATGAAACAACCTACATAATAAAACAATACCATAATCAAATATTACAAAAATGATGAAGTCTTACGACCCGCAGTGACGATGGCGTCTAGACGTCCCAGGTGATGGCAAATATCCAACTACCTTTGTCTCCCTCACAATCAGAAGATTACATTCAAGGATGTATCGAGAGTAACCTAGCTTTTTTGAGATCTATACCAAATTCAGCTTGGTATTGGTCTGAGGAGAAAAAAGATTTATTTGCTATGATTCGTCAATTAGGTAAACCAACGCTATTCTTTACGATTAGCGCAAATGAGATTGAATGGCCAAATTTATTGCAGTTAATTTACAAATCACAGAATAATAAATTAATTTCAAAAAAAGAAGCCGAAGAATTAGATTACATGCAGAAAAGTACTGTCATTAATGAAGACACTGTTACATGTGCACTGTACTTCAACAAATTAGTAAATGTTATTTTGAATATATAACAATCAAAAAGATTAAGCCCATTAAAGAAATACAGTATTTTACATTACTTCAAAAGAATTGAGTTTCAACATCGAGGAAGCCCACATGCTCACAAAATCGCTTGGTGTGATAATGCTCCCGATGATCCACTGGGCAAAGACTATCAACAGGCTATTGATTTGATTGAAGCACTCATCTCCGTCTCAGCATCAGAAGCTTCAGGTAATATTAAATTGAAAACTCACAAGCATACTTTCACCTACGACAAGAAAATCACATCCAAACGTGCGCAAGAATGCAGATTCTAAGCTCCGTTTATGCCATGCAAGAAAAGCGCTATATTAATTCCAATGAAAGATACCAAAGAGAATTTTCTAATTTTGAAAAGAAATTATAAGGAAATAAGAAAAAATTTAGAAAAAGACTATTACCCCGACTTTGATGAATTTTATAGACAAAATAATATTGATTCGGATGAGGAATATTTAAATATATTACGAGCGGGAATAAAGCGTCCACGAGTGTTTGTGGAACGTCAACCTTCAGAAAAATGGCATAACCCCTTCAATCCCTTTATATTTAATGTGGTTAAGTCAAATACTTTCATTCAATTTATTACGGAGGAGTATTCTTGTGCATCATACGTTGTTGAGTATGTTAATAAAACAAATCGCGGCGTGAGTAATTTACAGAGGAAAATTATTGAAACTATGAATGAGAATCCCGAATTTGATATAATAGATATAACGAGGAGATTGACTGTTATTGAGATATAATAATATAAAGAATACGAAAATTACTAGTCAAGAAGCTGCTTGGTATCTCACGAGAGAGCCGATGTCTAAAGCTTCTACTCAAATAGTTTATATACCAACCGTGTGGCCCATTGAATGCCAAAGGATCAAAAAAACAATGAAAGAGCTCTCCGCATTAGAAGGTAAATCGACAGATATATATATGGAAAAAGAACTGGTTCAACAAGTACGAACGCAGACCGAATGAATTACAAGACATTTCATTGGCTCAGTTCATTTCCCAATATTATAAAAATATTAAAGTTATATATGTTAAGAGAGATGAAAACAAGATAATAAGATATCGAAATTATGACATTGGATCGGATTTCAATTAATATAGAAGGGAAATGGTGGCAAAACATATACCATTTAGAAATGAAGAACAAGATATGTTAGCGGATATGAAATTTTAAACGATCTATGAAGAAAATGAACAAATAATATTACAAAAGAGAAAAGAATTTGAACACAATATAGATATTGAAAAAAAAAACATTCAAATATGCATGGCACTTTGTAGAGAAGAAACACCTTACGATGACGTTAATCCGGAAGCTAATCCATTCGAACATTTATATGACAATCCGAATGTCGACGGTAATGCTGATGTACGACTAGCTACCTTGAACAAATTAGTTGCCATAGCTAAAAGAAAGGAAAACGTCTTACCGCATGCAGAGTTCTGCAAATCCATGCGCATGGCGAATGAAAAACAGCTAAATCTACTTTTGCAAGTGAATCATCATTTAATGTCTAGTGAGGATAACCATCTCCAGATATTGTTCACTGGACCAGCTGGATGTGGTAAAACATTTGTAATAAAATTAATAATGGAAATATATAATAGGTTTTCTGATAGCGATGGCTACTGTAATGCCTACATAACTTGTGCTTCTACTGGCAAAGCTGCTGTTGCTATCGATGGAACAACTGTTCATACGGCCTTAAAAATATCTCTGTCAAAATTGTTAATCAAATCAAATCTTCTTTATTCATGGAATATACATTGTATACAATTGAATAGTGTCAATATAAATAGGATCAATATAAATATTACCTACTTCTATTTCTAAAAATACAAAACATGCAATTTTCTTTACTACTATGTTGTACATTATGTTTGCAAGGGGGTGGAAAAGTACTCTTCTAGGGAATATAATGCCTTACTTATAAGAAAAGTTTTAAGTTTTTGTTTAAATTTTTTGAAGTTGGTTTCTTTTTTAATATTAAGTGGTATTTCTTTCAGAAACTTCACTCCCATATATGTTGGTTTTTTCTCAAAAAACTTTAAATTGTGATGAGATATAATTATACCTCTTTTGTTTCTAGTGTTGTAAGGATGAGGTGTGAGGGAGGAATTGGATTCAAAAGCAATTTGATTGTTCTTAGCAACGAGGATTGTGTCAAATATATACTGTCCATAGACCGTTAAAATCCCCAAATCTTTAAAACGCTCTTTAGTTGTTTGGTCATGTTTTAATTTCAAAATAATTCTAACTGCTCTTTTTTGCTGCTTTAAAATGCTGTCCATATTTTTTTTTTTTTTTGTGGAACCATAAAGGCATATACCATAAGACAAATGAGAATGAATGTTAGCAAAATAAATATTCCTTAGAGTTTTTTGGTTACAGAAAAAGGCCATTCTATACAGCGAGTAAATTCCTGAACTCAGTTTTGATAACAATTTACTAATATGCTCATTCCAGCTTAGGTGTTTATCAAGTGTTAATCCCAGAAAAGTCGTACTGCTTTTGCTTTCAATCTCTTGTGAATTATATGTAATTAATGGTTCTGTTAACTGCTTATTCTGGTAAGTTTTGAATCTAATAAAATTGGTTTTTTGTACATTTAATTTTAGGTTATGCTTACTTAGGAATTGTCCAATATTTTCCAATTCAATGAAACTGAGTATTTCAACCTGATCTACAGAATTTGCTGAAACTTTCAAATTTGAGACGTCAGCGTAAAGGCAAAGGTTTTTTTGTGGCAGATATGTAAGAGAAGTTGCTAAGTCGTCAATATAACATAAAAAGAGTAGAGGGCCCATTATTGACCCCTGTGGGACACCAAAATTTATACGTTGAGTTTCTGAGACCACTTTTGTAATATAGTTTTCTTTCGTTAAATGAGTGATTTCAACAAATTGGGATCGATTCATAAGGTATGATTGGAACCATTTAATTGCATTTTTTGAAACACCTATTAATTGTAATTTTTCAATCAAGACAAGATGGTTTACACTGTCGAATGCTTTTGACAGATCCATAAAAATACCTGTTGTGTATTCATTTTTATCCACTGATTCAATTAAAGATTCAATGAATGAAACTGCTGCTGTTATTACTGATTTTCCTGGCCTAAAACCATGTTGAATGGTATTTAATAATTTAGAATCTTCCAAGTAAGTTATTAACTGGTTATTTGCAATTTTTTCGTAAATTTTTGATATTACTGGGAGAATAGAGATGGGCCGATAATTTGATGCGGTTTGTAAATCACTGTATTTGTGAATTGGTATAACTTTCGATATTTTTAATTGTTGAGGGAAAATTCCTGAAACAAATGATGAGTTAATAAGATGGCTAAAGATGCTGCTTAAATGATGTTTGGCGTTTTTAATAACTTTTATTGGAATTTCATCATGACCGACAGAATTTTTGTTCTTCAATGAGTCAATAACCTTTTCCACCTCCTCTGCATCAACAGGCTTAAAATTAAAAGTACTCCTAAATAACAGGTCTTTGACATTACCGTTACACTCTTTTTTTTTAAGATTTTTACAATTCAAGGTTGTAAAATTTTTCATAGTAATATCCTCGACTATGTTGACAAAATAATCATTAAATACATCAGAGATTACTTTTGGGCTAGTGATAGTAGTTTTCCCATCTTGTAAAGTAATATTTTTTACACCATTCTGATTTTTTTTACCGACTTCAGATTTAATAATATCCCATGAAGTTTTTTGTATATTAGAAGACTTGAATTTTGTTCTCAAAATAATCAATTTTAGCTTGAGTTATGTTTGCTTTAAAATTCTGTTTTCTTCGCTTCAGCGATTCTTTTAGTGAAAGACCATTTTTACTGTCTCGAATTGTTTTAGCCAATTGTAAAAGTTCCTTTTTTTCATATTTCAGATCCTCTGAAAGCCAAGTTTGTTTACATTTTTTTTCAGTAATGGTAACCTTAGGAAAACAATTTGTAAAGTAAAAGCTAAAAGTGTTATAAAATTCATCATATTTTTTATCAACAGGTGCCATGTAAACATTGGCCCAAGTTTCATTTTTTAAAAGTCTACTAAGGTAGTTCATGTTCTCATTTGAAAATTTACGAATTTTGCGTTTTATTAGTGGCTTTTTTTCTGTTTTCAATCCTAAATTATTGAGATGTAACAACTGTCCGTCATGATCGGAGAGGCAAGTTATAACACCTTCAATAGATGTCATTGTGCTGTCAAGGTTTTTAACTATAAAATTATCAATTGCTGATAGAGAATTTTCTGTTACTCTTGTTGGGAAATTAACAAGATATCTCATGTTATGACTTTTTAGAATATTTTTTAACATTTTATGCTCTGAGTCTTTTTTTAAAACATTAATGTTGATGTCCCCCCCGAAAATTATATATTTATACTTCTTAGAGAAGAAGTCAACCAATGTGCTTAATCTATCCAAAAATACAACATAATTTGAACAAGGTGATCTATATAATCCTATAATTAACAATCTAATATTATTAAGAGTAAAACTACTAACACAGAATTCAAATTGTTTGTCTGCAAGTAAGTTCTCTGACATAATCGTAGGTACTTCCACCCGTTTCCAGTTTAAACTTTGTTTACAAAGTATTAAAACTCCACCTTTAGGAGCACTTTCTCTGCAATAAAAACTATTAATTTCATAATCTTGAATATGAAGTCTGTTTATTTCATTAATTTTCATGTCGGTCAATACTAATATTTGTGGATTTAATTCACTAAGAATGACTAGTAACTGATCAATTCTAGACGCCAGATGTTGGATGTTTTGGTGAAAAATTGTCAGGGATTTTCTTACCTTTGTTACCTTTCTATTTGAGCCAGTGCTATTGTTGAGTTTAAAGAGGAAACGGGGTCTTTGGTATTCTGAGAATTTAGTGATATAGGCTGTGATGTGTTGGTAAGGACGTCTGTTAGTGCTTCTAGTTGTGTTTCAATGCGTTTTTGTTGGATTGTAATGTGCTGTACTGTATTTGTATTCGTTTTTTGCTCAGTTGCAAGCTGTTTTCCACTTGTATCTAAGAGTTGTTGTGTAGAGAATTGTTGTGTAGATTGGTGTTGTATATGATTTTCAGTTGTAAATACAACATTGGTTCCTAAACTATTAATTGTCCTTGAGAGCTCCAGGGAGCCATCTGTTGAGTCATCTGGTAGTGGACCGTGGGCTGGCTGCATCAAATGTCTTGGAGGAGGTAGTGGTGGAAATCCATTCATGTCCAGTGTGGAAGTCCGAAGTGAATTTGAAGCTGCAGCCAATTCTGGACCTATTCCTGCAGGGGAAAACTGATATTTTTTGATTGCACATTGTAGTTTTCTTACAAATTCAGGATAGGTTAGTCCATTTCTTACAACTCTTCTTGACATTTCTTCATAGACAATTATTTTAATAGTAGCTTTTGTTTCTTGCTGAAAACTGACTAGGTTTTGGACAAAATGATCTATGGTAATTTGGTCTCGTGTACATCCAATCGGTGAGCAATATAAATTTTTCAGATTTTTCTGTTTGAAATCAAAGGTGAATTTTTGGAATGTTTGATTTTTTTTTTTTTTTTTTTTTTTTTTTTTTTTTTTTTTTTTTTTTTTTTTTTTTTTTTTTTTTTTTTTTTTTTTTTTTTTTTTTTTTTTTTTTTTTTTTTTTTTTTTTTTTTTTTTTTTTTTTTTTTTTTTTTTTTTTTTTTTTTTTTTTTTTTTTTTTTTTTTTTTTTTTTTTTTTTTTTTTTTTTTTTTTTTTTTTTTTTTTTTTTTTTTTTTTTTTTTTTTTTTTTTTTTTTTTTTTTTTTTTTTTTTTTTTTTTTTTTTTTTTTTTTTTTTTTTTTTTTTTTTTTTTTTTTTTTTTTTTTTTTTTTTTTTTTTTTTTTTTTTTAAAAAAAAAAAAAAAAAAAAAAAAAAAAAAAAAAAAAAAAAAAAAAAAAAAAAAAAAAAAAAAAAAAAAAAAAAAAAAAAAAAAAAAAAAAAAAAAAAAAAAAAAAAAAAAAAAAAAAAAAAAAAAAAAAAAAAAAAAAAAAAAAAAAAAAAAAAAAAAAAAAAAAAAAAAAAAAAAAAAAAAAAAAAAAAAAAAAAAAAAAAAAAAAAAAAAAAAAAAAAAAAAAAAAAAAAAAAAAAAAAAAAAAAAAAATTTTCTTTTTTTTAGCTGTTTAATTAGCTGTTCCATATGTTTAATTTGCATCTTTGATCTATGTAATTCATCCTGTATATTTAATGTTATTACTTCATTTTTATTTTTAGGAACTTTGTCCTGGGACCTGAATTTATTTGTTTCTGTTTCTGTTTCAGTTTCAATGGCAGTAAGATTTTTAAGGCATTCTATTTCTTCGTTTTTCTTTTTAATATCTATCTTCAAATCGTAATTTTCCTTTTTAAGTTGTTTTAACTCTTCCTGCAGCTCCGAAACCACCTACTCGGCCTCTTCTTCCGGTTTTCTCATTGAGGTTTCGGTTCTTTCTTTTTCATATTGTAGCTGATACAATGATCCTGTGAGTTCAATCAGATTATGAGTACGACCAATATCATGGACTGATAAATCCAAACTTCCCTCATTCATGAAAAAGTCATCACTCTTTGAAACTTCATCGTCGACTTCGCTTGAAGAAAAAAATAAACCATCATTAGTTGAGGTATTTGTTATATGTTGTGAATCAAAACATGATTTTAACTCTTGTTCATTTTCTTCACTTAAAGTTTTTACATGGCTTTCAGATGAAGTTTCCTTATTTGTTTTAGATACTTTAAACTTGAAATCATGTATGTTAAGCGAACAGTTATTTTTTTCAATATATTTTAGGATTTCCCTTCTGGACCGAAATATTTTTCCTTTTGGTGATTGAAAATACACATCAATCTTCCCTTTACTAAGGCCTTTTTTTCGAATAATTTCAGTTCTTTTCCATCCATTTGGTGCTTGATTTACATTTTCTTGACCCATGTCTGTTTTAATATTAAGTTGACATTAGATATAAAAGTAAAAATTAATTTTCAATAAATATACAAAAAAAGATTTTTTTATTTTATTTTATTTTGTGGTGCAAAAAGTTATAACTACTAGTGGGATTTGAACCGGCGCCCCTTCTCCAGTTAATTGCCAGGTATCACTGATAGTCAGTGACCTTGACCTCTAGACCACAGTGGTTACTGATAGGTTACAGAAAGCAGCCAGTAATAAGTTGTCCACCATGTATAATTCAGCATCAGTCTTCCTGTTTAGTATTGTAACAATAATGACAAAATTGTTTATGAATCAAATTTAGTATTAAATTATGTGATAATACATTTGTGGATATAAACAGTAAGTACAATTAATGAACCTTTAGTTTAAGTTTAAGTTAACTGCTCCAAGTTCACAGTAATGATATGATCATTGTAGGTTAACTTGCAAGAGTCTATTTAACTTCAAATGTCAGTGCAAACATTAAAAAAAAGTGAAGATTTTATTACTCAGAATATTTAAATGAGTTTAAATTTCAGGAAAAGTTAGCCAAAATTCACTTACAAGTCTTCATCAGTTTTTACAGCAATGATATTATGATATTATTGTAGGTTAACTCACAAGGGCCTATTTTCACTTTAAATGTCTGTACAATTATTAAATAAAAGTGAAGATTTTATTACTTAAAATATTTAAATGGGTTTAAATTGCTAGTAAAGTTAACCAAAGTTCACTTACAAGTCTTCATTCTTGAGAAACTAACACTTTAAACAGCACAGTGCACACACAATGTTTGATACTTGAAACCTAACCTCCTTTACTATTGAGATTTACTACTTGAAATTTATTACTATTGAGTATAGAGGTAGCTCATCAATATCGAGCCTTGTTTAAATATGTCAGAGTTGTTATAATTGACGAAGTGAGTATGATATCGGCATACTCACTTCGTTAATAATTATTAGAGCTAATTGATCAAAGATTGAAACAAATCACGGGAAAATTTAACGATAATTTTGGAGGACTTGATATGATATTGATAGGAGATTTGCGTCAATTACCCCCTGTAAGAGCAACGCGCATATATAAACAAATTAAAAGAAAAATGACTGGGGAGTCCTTGTGGCATTGTCTTCAATATTAGGAGGCTTTTGTTAAACAAAAATTGCATAAAATGTCGACAATAGATACTGGTTGGCTACCATATGAACTTACATTTGTTAAAGGAACATATTACATTATAACCATAAACATCGATGTTTCGGATGGTCTGGCTAATGTTACAGTAGGATTATCCCACATAGAATTCAACGATGATGGGGAAGTTTCAAAAGTGTGGCTTATTTTTCCAAACAAAATTGGGCATAAGCTGCAGAAAAAATGTGCAGGATACATGACACAACACAATATTGATCGTAATGCCGTACCTATTTTACGAAGGTCATCTATGATACCGATGAATAATAATAAAACCATTAACATTCGGAGAAATCATTTCCCATTGGTGTCATCATGTTCTATCACGATACACAAATCGCAAGGTGGGACTTTCGATGAAATTGTCCATGAATACGACAAAGGCCACTCCATAGAATTGGCGTGTGTTGCCTTATAAAGAGTGACGAGTATTAATGGTCTATATATTACTACAAAAGATGATGCCATGACTTTCCACCATGGCAGAAAAAATTCTTTAGGTACAACAGATATACAAAGAAATTTCAAAGATTATCACTGAATAGACTACCAACAATTATTGAGTCTTTAGGAAGTTTTATTTCTAATAGCAGAGGAATAAAATTCTATTCAATAAATAGCCAAAGTCTCATTGCACATGCGCTCGATCTGAATGTCAGCCTATTTAAAAATTGTACAATAGTTATACTATCGGAAACACATCTAAGAGATTTACAAAACTTCGACAATCCGAACTTTTATTGCGTAGCAAAGTATAAACGGGATAATGTTAGTGCGGGGGAGAGTAGCAATTTATCACAATGAATGTGACCGTACTAATATAGTCACTTCTCACATGGATGTTCATTCAAGGGATCAGAATCTCTTGTTGCAGCACAGTCTGCTATTGGAGAAATTTGTATCAGTAAATGCATTCAACAAAGTGGTCGAGGATTCGTAGTTGTGGCAATATACATCTCCCCTGATAAAACTGTGAACCAAATCATAAAGTTTATTCATCAAAACTTATTAAGTTATACTGCAGAAGGTTCCGTAATGCACGGTGAAAATTTTCATGAAATCCCAATGATAATGAGCGGCGATTTCAACATCAATTTTTCCGATGAAAAACAGGGCCATTGATACATTTCGTAAAAGACAGGCTAGACTTGGTAATGTCGAATGATAAGAACCAAATTAGGACCAGATACGGAACGACCATCGATGCTGTATTTAGTAGACATCTTGAGAAGTTTGAATCTAGAATATTTGTTCGTTACTTTAGTTATCATAAACCGATTGTGTCTTTCTTGGAATACAGTACGATTTCTAATGAGGAACCAGAAAATAACCAAGATGAAAGAATGTTTACAGAAGAAATTACTGATAATATATAGGTGTATAGTATAATGATAAAGCTACTGTATTGAAGAGAAATATATTGAATAACAGAGAAAAATGTCTTATATTTAATTTATATATCCTGCCTATCTGTGGGTGTGTGTGAACGGCCAAAGAAGTAGAACTTCCCCGGTCTGGTCCGACGCAGACAATGTTTTTTTTTTTTTTATTTTTTTTTATTTTATATACGAGCAGTTGAAATTGACTGAGATTATGAAATAAGTCCAGTATTAATTAATAAATATTTGAAAGAATTTCATTTTTTTTTAATTGATGTAAAATAGTTTATAAAATGTACTAATAATCTGTTTTAATTAGATTAAATATTTTGATTTTATCAATTATTTAAAGACTTTACATACTTCTCACTTTAACATGATCCAAGCTCATAATGTATACGAATGTTAACTATAGTTTATTTCGGTTTCAGTACACGTTGCTGTATCACAGATACCACTAAATTACAGCATCTATTAAATTACATACTATGAAAGTGCAGTAATTTATCATCTACAAATAATCAATCAGCTAGATTAGACATTGTTTATTTATAGCATACTGTTATGATAGTTCCTAACCTATTAAATATATATTCAAAACTTTCTTAAGTACTTATCCATATACAATAAGCCATATGTATTATATAGTAGTGTATGTGCTGTTAGAACTCAGTGGGTGGTAATATTTTTATGTATATTCACTTATGTGTATTGTAGAGTCGTTCGACATGAAAGTACTTTTACCCGAAAGGCGTGTCCATGTGGTGTTATTTTGAGAAAATCACATATCCTTTTGGTTTTATATAAAAAATAACAATTGAATTTTTTTCCATATTTTTAAAATAAGACTGTACGGACTAAGGACAAACTCGAGTTATTTCAAACGACACTACCTTTAGTTTTTAAGCTACCCCTATGCACTAGTCACTATTTAGTAGCCTATACAAAGACAAAACTTTTAAAATATTAGTCTTTCATATTTAGGCTTGTGCTGTATGTCTGTATTGCATTTTATTCTCGAACATTACCTCACGTGCCTTACGTATCATATTTACTGACGCATATCGTATTAATCCCACGTTTTAGATTATCCCACCCTTCACTATGTCGGTCACATCAGGTATTAAAAAAACTTGGCACGTCGCCTATAGTTACATCTTTAAGTCATAATATACAGACTTCACCGACGTTGTAACGGCACTGATGCGTAAAAGGGCCGATATCTTTGCTGAATTAGAGACTCATCTTAACAGACTTCATGGACTGAAGTGGTACGTCGCCGTCCGTGTTATTTACAAAAACCATTTTTACAGTATTTATGGTCTTTGTGTAATTTACAAAAACCATAATTAACGAAGATATGCAAGCGACGCCGACAATCCACGGCAAGAGTCGTGTCCTTTCACCGACCGACAGAGTCGTAGAACAGTTTATGGAAGCTAAGGACAAAATATTGGAGTCGATGGCCAAGTGGATATGTGAAGGTAGTGGATGACGTCGGATAGAGTACAACGAATATACTTATGTATGGTAAAATACCAGTTCATATACGCCTCTTCATTCATCCTTATGCCGAAGCCGATATCAAACTCCAAATAAGGCATTATCAATAAAAGAAATAATGACGATAAATGCTTCTTATGGAGTGTACTGGCCGGGCTCCATTGACATTACCAAAATAAACACTACCGTGTCTCTCACTCCACAAAGTATGAGAATGAAATGAACATGAAAAAAAAGCAATTATACTGTGAAAAATACAGTTTTGACGATATTCAAAAAACAGAACCCCACTTTGTCCGTTAATGCATTTGGATTTTAAAATGAGGTTTATCCCCTAAAAATCACCAAGGGATAGGATGGATACATCAACAAACATCCTACTTCGGACCAACAAAGAGGGGAAAGCCCATTATTGTTTAATTAAAAAAATGTCAAATTGGTTCAATTAAGTGAATACAACAAAACTGCCTACTATTGTAATTATCACCTTCATAAATTAAAATAAATAGGAAACCCTATTGAACCACCTTCCTTACACCACATAGAGCTCAGAAAACAAAATTACCATCAGAGGTTGACAAATAGCTACAATTTAAAAACAATACACACTCTCATCGAGTACCGTTTGTGATCTATACTGAAATCAACCCAACAGTTCTAAACAAATGATACAGCATAACATTTTTCTTCTGAGTACTGCTATGTAATCATGAACAGAGACGGCAGAGCAATAAAACCTCCTGACGTAATCCTACAGCGGACATAACGTAATCCGTTCGTTTTTTGACAGTTTGATGACAGAAGCCAAAGGTCTGCTTCATATTTTGAAGCGTGTCGTTCCCCTGCAATACACGTCGGAAATGGAGAGCACAATTGAAGCGCCCACTTTTGTCACCTAAGCAACAAAGCCATTTGATGATAGTGACTAAGTGATTAACCATGACCACATATCCGGTGACTACTTGGGCACTGCCCATAACAAATGTAATTTAAATTACAAATTTAAATCGGTTTTTTTTACAATTTAAAGGGGTACTACTGCCACCATCTAATGCAGGGTATCGGCCGCTACAAAAAAAGAAAAAAATTAAATGTCATCGCCAAGTCCAGTGAAAAATGCATATCACTGACACTGGATTCCTCCAGTTCCTCGACTCATTACAACTCCTTAGTTTTCCTTGGAAAAACTAGTGGACAACCTTGCTGCAGACGGACGACAAAACTTCACTGTTCTGCACCAGTGTATAAGTGAATTCTCGTCTGGAATTATTACTGAGAAAAGATGTTTTCCCATACACCTGGATGACTGGATCGAAAAAGCTTGATGAGACTAGCCTACCACCGATGAAAGAGTTCCACTATGACCTATCTAAAACGGACATGTCCAATGAGAACTAGGCCCATGTACAACGTGACTGGATAATCTTCAAGATGATCTGCATGAGGGCCTCTAACCCGAAGCCCTTTCTTGTAACGGACTGGTAACCCACGCTAACTCACTCAGCATCGTTCACTTTAAGTCAAGACCCGTAAGGAGCAAGTCTCCAAGCCGCGTTGATGTAGCAGCCAAATTTCATTTGTGACCGCGGGTGTCCGCTTGAGTTTAACACCAAATTAGTCGTTTAAATATTGTTTGGTTCAGTTTCTGAAACACTAGTAAAATGTTTTGGGAAATTGTAAAATCTACAAATTGAAACTATTCTTATATCGGTAGTGAACGGATCATATTCAAATAGACCCTAGAAGAAGCAAACCACGTGGAGTTTCAGCATTCCAAGAAGAAAAATATAAAGATAAGTTTTAGTTATAACTAAATTTAACCATGTTTTAGAGATCAGTTTTTAAATAAATAACTTTCAAATTTGTAAGATTTAACTTCATATATTTAAATTAAAAAATCAAAGAATGTAATAAATTAGCTTGTTCAAACAATAGTCTTTTTCATTGTAATTTACAGCCTCACCGATTTACCCATAAATATAACCCTGAGATAAGACAAATAAATTTAATTTGCATAATTTTTTATCAAATTAAATAAAACACTTAATAAAATGTAACTAATCACAGAAAGGAGAGGTTACAGATTGGCGACCAACCACGTGGGGCTGTAAAGTATTTTTGAAATATGTTAAATGTATTTAAATATGTTTAAAGATAATTTTGTTTGAATCTTTTGAATTTTATTTTATTGAATTAATTCATTGAATTTTTAAAGTTAAAATTTTTATATGTTTGAATTTGTTGAATAAATAAATCAAAATAATAAACATAATATGGATAGGCCAAGTTCAAACATGGAAAATACATTATCTAATATAATGGATTTGTTGTCAAAAATGAATACTAACTTTGATACTAAACTTAAAGAAATGAATGATAACATGATAAAGATGAATGATGAAACTAATAGGAAATTTGATGAGCTTAGAAAAGATGTCAATGATAGGATAAGTCAGTTTGAAAATAAACTAGACAAACAAATAGAAAAAGTAAAAATAGACTTTAATAAAGAAATTGAAATAAAGGAAAGTAATATTATGGATGAAATAAATAATAAAGATAGGGAACAGACTGTCAAAATAAATGATGTTGAGGACAGACTAAGTAAAGTAAATAAGACACTGTTAGACAAATACATAGAATTAAATGTAAAACTTACAGAAGTAGTCAATGAAGTAGATAATCAAATGAGTAGAGTCAATGATAGAGTAGAAGAGCGAATAGGACACACTATGATAGATGACAAGATAGAGAAAGCTTTAACACTTTGTAACACTGACTTTGAATGTAAAATAGATGACTTTAAATGTCATGTTAATGAAAAACTAAAAATAATCAGTAACAAACCAAATACAATGCAAATAAATAGAGAAACACCTGTAGTAAGGGCAAATAGTAATAAAACTAATACAAACAATACAAGCACAGTAGATAGGTCACTAGATAAAAGTGTTGATGACAGAAGTAAAACGGTACAGAACACTACAAATAATAGAACAATATCTAGTACTAGTGCAGAATTATACCTAGTTGATTTTTGCCCAGACTCTAACAAATGCCACCCGATGACATTCATAAAATTTGCAAAGAAATTTGTAGACCTATCAGAAGATCAGTGGGATTGTCAAATATTATTTATTATGAAACACTTAAAAGGGGAATCAAGTGTATGGATCAGAAACAGGTTAGACAAATGGAATAACTTCTTTGAGTTTGAAATAGATTTTAGAAACAAGTAATGGGGAATAGATAAACAGAAAGAATTTGAGAATAAATTAATGGGGGGTGGAAACTATGATGTAAATAAAGATGACATGGTTTACTACGTAATGGAGTACTATAATATCTCATGTTTTTTAGACCACAAACTAAATATGGACACTTTTCTTAGTTTCATTTCAAGACATCTTCCAATAGGTATTAGTGCATCAGTAGCAACCGCTAATAACATACAAAATGCAGACGACCTAGAATCTTATTTAAAACAATTAAACAATGTAGGAAAGACTCATTTTGAATCTAATAACAGGTCACCTAGAAGACAGTATGATTATAACAATAAACAAACAACTGCTAAAACATATAGTAATGAGAATTCAATCAATAACAATCACAGTGCGTTAAGAGAAAACAAAGAAATTTCTAGACATAGGGAAAACAACACTGATAGACGAGGAAACTACAGAGGTAATTTCAGAGGAACATACAGAGGTTCTAATAGAGGACAAAGTAATAGCTATCACAACAGTAGAGAAGACGTTAGAAACGAATGACAATTACAGCAGAACACAAACACACATAGGGCAAATAATCACTATTCATGCAACGTAGGACAGATAAGAGAAAACCAATATTTTTAAATCATGAATTAGTAGGAGACAGCCAGTTAAGCAGATTTGCACAAAATATATTAAACAAAACACCTGTGTTTGTGTCAAATAAAAGAAGAATAGGACTTTGTGTCAGTGGTCAAAATATCCCTGGATTGAGGAGTGAACTTAAACTAAATAAAGACAATCTTAATAACAAACTTATTATCATTATAGGAACTAATGATTTCTTGCAGGGAGTACCAGTAAAATATATAATAAATGAATACAAAACCATGGTAACAGAATTAACTAGTTGGAATAAAAATTTAATTTTATTAACATTACCTCCAATTCCAAAACTAACAAGAAATGACTCTTTCACTTCCATAAACTAAACGCATTTAATGACTTCATAAACACTCTAAATAATAACAATAATATTAGAGTGATAAATATATCCAATGCATTTATGGATCCAGAATATAAAAAACAGATGTAATATAAATTTGTTTGAAAGAGAAATTTTCTCAAGAGGCATAAAAAAACCTGATTTCATTCATGTCAATAAGAAAGGATTTTCTATAATTCAGCAAATAATAAATGATTTTATTAAACAAATGCAGTCAGACAAAGATAATAAAGTTAAGGTTAACACTAATTAAATATTTTTACACGAAGACTTAAATAATGAACTAACCAATGAAGACAACTTTCATGAAATGCCAATTAAAGGATTAACTCACTTTTTACAAGAAATAAATGTAAAAATAGGACGTAAAGAATATAGATGCATAGTAGATTCAGGTTCAGAGGCTACCATTATTAGTCAAGATATATATGAGGAAATAAAGAATAATGTAGATTATAAAATACCACAACAACCAGTAAGTTATTTACAGATTATAGGAGTCACTGGTGTAAGATCAAAGAAAATAAATTATCAAGCACAAATAGATTTTGAAATAAATAATCAAATAATTCCAATAACATGTTTAATAGTAAAGGAAATCCAGGCAGGAATTATTTTAGGATGTGACTGTTTTGTAGAAAAACTAGCTAAAATAGATTTTGAAAAGAGATGTTTAGAAGTTAAAGTAGATAACGAAAAGCTGATAATACCATTTGTTCCTAGAAATAAATTAAATATGGTAAATGGATTAAGAGTAATACAGGTAGGACACATTTCATGTCATGAAAGTGAACAAGAATTGAATAACATAACTGATGAATTGATGAATATGCTAGATGACAATCAACATGTAAAGCCACATAACCTAACACAACTAAAGACTTACATAAGGGTTTAAATATAAATAATGACATAACAGTAACAAAAATAAATAGAGTCAACATAGATTACCAAGATAACTCAAATCAAATGAAAGATTTAGATTTAATAAATAATGAAAATAATTTTGAAAAACAAATAGACATTAAAATAAAAGAAATAGCTAATGAAACTAACTTTCAAAATAAAGAACAAATAGGAATGTTAAAAAAGGTCTTAATAAAAAATAAACTAGTGTTCTCGGACAATCCCGGTTGTATAAAAAACTATGTTGCAAAACTAAATGTTAAATGCGAAGTACCATTCATAGGAAAACCATATCCGGTACCTTTTAACAAAAGAAAGGCAGTCGAATCTGAATTAGAAAGAATGCTAAAACTAGATGTAATAGAAGAATCAAGCAGCCCATACTCAAACCCTTTAGTGTGTGTTATAAAAAAGGACCTGACTATAAGAGCTTGTTTACACAGTAGAAAGCTTAATCAATACCTTATTGCGGACAGACAGAGTACTGAATTAACTGAAGAAATATTTCAAAAATTTATAGGTGCAAAATATTTTACAGTGTTAGACTTATCACAAGGATTTTTGCAGGTAAAACTTGACCAAGAATCAAGAAAATATGTTGCTTTTACTTTCAGAGGTAAAAACTATCAATTTAAAAGAGTTCCATTTGGACTCAAAGTAAGCACCGCGTTATTCACTAAAGCACTACAGAAAGTTTTGGGTAATGAATTTTCTGAATTTTTAACACAATATGTAGATGATCTATTAATCACTAGTAACGATTCATTTGAACAACACATAAAACACATTGACAGGGTACTAACAAAGCTAAGGGAAGGTGGTATCACAATCAAACTTAAGAAATCAGAATTTTTGAAAAAGGAAGTCAAATTTCTAGGATTTGTTTTAAGCGAAGACGGAATAAAAATGGACGTGGAGAAAATGGAGAAAATAAAAAATTTCAGAACACCAAGGGGATTAAAAGAATTACAAAGTTTCTTAGGCCTATGTAACTATTACAGACAGTTTCAGAAAAACTATGCAAAACTAACTAGCAAATTTAGCCATATTCTTAGCTCTAAAAAATCTTGGAAATGGGGTTTAAAGGAAAATGAAGCCTTTAATGAAATAAAAAATGCATTTTTAAATTCAGTACTTTTACACCATCCTAACTGGAATAAACCTTTTTACATAAACACAGATGCATCTGACATTTGCGTATCAGCCATCTTATACCAGATAAATGATAAGGGTGAGGAAGAAGTAATTTATTTTGGAAGTAGGTCCCTTCTTGAAATAGAAAAATCTTACAGTGTGACAGAAAAAGAATTGTTAGCAATAGTATTTGCGTGTAAGAAATTTAGGAGTTATTTGATAGGTCATTTTGAAATCATCATTAGATCTGACCACAAAGCACTATCATTCCTAAAAAGTTGCAAGTTAACACATGGTCGTTTATTAAGATGGAGTCTTGTCCTATAAGAGTATAATTTAACAATACAATATGTTAAAGGAAAAGATAATATACCCGCAGACGAATTGTCCAGAACAGATAATGATGAATACCAAGAAAACAGGGAAAAATATAATCTAAAAGTTTTAACTGACAAAATAAGTGTTGACGTACCAGATAGGGTATTTAAGAGCATATTTAAAGACTTGGGCACACACCAACAAGAAGACACATTTTTTGGCAAAATATTTAATAAACTTAAAGACAACAAGGAAACAAAAATAAAGGATAGTTATTTAATCCACAATAACACACTTTTTCAAAGATGTTTATTAGCGGGGGGTGAATATAGAGTATGCATCCCAAACATATTATTAAAAGAATTAACAGAAAAAAACTCATCTTAAATTTGGACATTTAGGAGGTCATAAGATTTTTACTATCCTAAAAGAATATTGTATTTTTCCAAAAATGGAGAAAACCATAAAAAGCAGTTAAAAAACTGTGACATGTCAAAAAGCAAAACCATCTAATCAAAAACAGATAGGAAATTTAAAGCCAATCATTCCGACTAAAGTTAAAGAATTAATTTCAGTAGACTTGATAGGAGAGTTACCCACTAGTAGGGGAGGTGTAAAATACATTTTTGTCAAAGTAGATGTATTCTCAAAGTGTGTCAAACTATACCCAATAAAGAAAGCTAATACTAGAACACTGCTAAATAAAATCATTAATGAATATATACCATTAGTTGGCAATATAGAATCAATTCTAAGTGACCATGGTACACAATTCACAAGCACACTCTGGTACAACACACTACATAACAGAGATATTAAAACTATTCACAGTTCAGTATATCACCCACAGTCTAACCCAACTGAACGTGTAAACAGGGAAATAGGAAAAATCCTGCGCATTTATTGTAATGAAAAACACACGGCTTGGGCAAACGTACTTGATTTTGTTGAACACTGTTTAAATCACTCCGTTCATGATGTAACGGAGGAAATTCTTTTTGAAATAATGTTTGGAAAGAAATATGAAAATGTAATAAACAAAATAATTCAATTTCCAGAAAACAGAAAATTTGATCATGCACAAAAAACAATTCTAGTAAGAAATAAAATAGAAAAGAAAGCAATTATTAGGAAACAAAAACATGATAATAAAATCAAACCAATATCTTATCAACTAAATGATCTCGTTTTAGTAAAAACACACTATCAATCAGACCTATTGAGAAAAAGATTAAAAAATTCTTTTTATTATACAAAGGACCATATAAAGTAACAGCAATAAAAATGGAAAATGCATACGTAGAGAGTGAACTAGAGACAGGAGACATAATTGGGACATATAATGTAACACAACTCAAAAAATACACACAGAAAGAAATAATTTCTAATACAGACATTAAATACTACAATAGTTTAAATCAAACCCACTGATTAAAAGAAAATACCTAAAGATGTCATAATAATAAACACATGGTAGTTGAAACAATGTAACATTAATGATAGTATGAGATATGTGAAGAAATAAGATGTATAACAAATTTGAATGTAACATTGGTAATAAAATGACATGTATGTTAGACTAAGATGATGTAAGGAGATTTATTGTAATACTTTGTTATTACAACTTGTTTATGTTTATATTGAATATGACTCAAAGATATACATTGTATGTATTCTTTTGTACTTATGTAACTTTGTAAAAGGTGATGAGCCAGTGATCAATAGTAGTACAATTTGACCCTAATTACACCTAGCCATATTCAAAATTAATCAACGCAAAGTACACTATTCATCACAAAATGGCATGGTATTTCAGTTTAAGGCGTCAGTTAGCCTTGGCAATTGAGTCTAAAGACATAGCTTAAAGTGACCTGTAGCATGGCTAGCCTCATTACTAGAGTCATGTTGCAGACACCAATAGATTAGTAATTTAAAAAATACATTGAAGGAAGAGATTGAGATATTGTAAACATGTGATTACAATTTTTGATATTAATTATTGTAATTGTCATTAATGCAAAGAATAGTGATAGAAATCACAAATTGACATGAGTAAAACGTGACTGCAAATATGATTCACTAGTGCAATATCGGTAATGAATAACCAGTAATGATTAATGGAAAACTTTGTAAATATAATAATGATAATTGATTTTAAATATGTCAACCTGAAATATGCCAAAGCAGCATCAGTAAATGTATAGATAATTGAAACTCTATGCACAAGCAATATGTATGTATACACAAATGAGTATAGGGAGGATATACAGGCAGGCCTTCCACTAGGTCTGAGAAAAAAAGTAGGACATTTTAATGAAAAAAGTAGGACATTTAACGAAAGGCGCAACAGTCACACTTAGCGTTGTATTATTATTATTTATTAATTGTATTCCATACGGGGACCCCCCTCGTTCCGCATGCATGAATTGAGAGCTAAAACAGCTGAATTTATCGAAGCAAAAATAATACTGAAAACTAAATCCAAGACTATGAAGTAGTTTTGTTCTCATTTGAACCTACAATATACTAAGATTAGTTCAAACGGGCATTAATCTAAATTTATGACTAATAAATTAGGTCTTACCTAATGACTCACAAATGAATGTTAAATTTATGAGATAAATAAATAGAAATAACACTTTAAAAAATTATTTCAACCCAAAATTCATGCATGTCCCCGCTCTTTATAATTTATTTTCTCTTTTACTACAAAAGAATAGAAATACATAACTTATTTATATTTTTTCATAATGTAGTATTTAAAAAATACTTAGAGAAAGGAAACTAAACCATTATTTATGTATCAAAAGTTCATTAGCTGTTTTTAATCGTTTGGTTGAAATGTCAATCATCTCTGAGGCTAATGACACTTCTGCAAAGTCTTTCCTTTTCATAGCCAACTGGAGCTTCTTCTTGCCTTCTTCTAGAAGATTTTCAGCAGCTTTGATCTCATTTCTTGCTTTTATCTCTTTTTCTTTAGATGCCTCTTTTTCTTTTTGTTCAGCAGATTCCTTCTGTTTCCTTACTTCTTCATCTTTTCTTTGAGCTAAATACTCTTTGTACTTGGAGCTTGCCCCTTTAGCTGCATCTACCATTCTCTTTGTTATTTTAATATTTTCTACTTTGCCATTGACTCTTACAAAATCTTTTACAACTCTCAAGCCAATTATGGTATGCTCATTGAGTGCCTTCCTTTCATTGGTCACAATATTATTGTTCATAGAAAACCCTCTCTCAACATCTGCATTTCCATGTGCTAGTGTTAGAAGTGAGGGCAAATAACTAGCTAGCTGAGGATATCTGGGTTTACCAGTTGATGTCTTTAGTTGAAAAACTTTATTCCAGTAGGAATCCACCCTCATGTACTTGACCTCAGTCTGTGTCTTCGATTGGATATACCAATCTTCTGCTACATCCAAATCTGATTGGTATCCTAACCATTCCTCTTTAAGTCTATCAATTTTTTCCTCTGTCAGACCATGTGGTACTTGGGTGATTATCCGTTTGAACATGTCATAGCTTTTTTCTTCTTTTCTTGCCAACCCATGCAGGCACTGCATATTTTTCAGTATTTTGTTGTCGATGGGCAGATCTTTCATTAGCTTGTTGGTCACAGTAATAAAAAAAGAACTTATAGCTTGGTAAAACTCAGACTTTTCTTTGTCAAGGATCTTTAATGAAAGTAGAGTTTTTTTAGCTTCACTTCCAACTTCTAAGTCTTTAAACTCAAGCAAGTTTGATTTTTTTACCTCTATGTGACTGATGTTGTTTTTGTGTTTTTCAATTTCTTCAGCTTTGATAAATTTTCTCAAAAGAGTCTTCATTAAATGGTTCATTTCATCATACAGTACATGAACCAATGGTTGTTCAGATTGAAACATTGTCAGAAACTTAGAAAATACAGCACTGATATGAAGCAAAAACTGCATTAGAGGAAGAAGAATGTTATTCTTCAAAGCAGAGCAGATTCTTTGGTACTTATAATTCTTGTCGAGACTCTTTGAACTTTGGTTTTGTGGCAAAAACTTGAAAAAATAATGTTTCAGTGCCTCATGCTGTTCGATAAGTCTTTTCAAGACTGGACCAATACTCAACCATCTGCTATTTACATACTGACAAAAAAAATGTTCTTCTACTTGCATTAGCTCTTGACTTTTCTTGTAATCTTCTCTTCTTGCAGCAGACAGTTTGAAAAATTTGAAGATGTCAGTTGCAAATTCATCTATCAGTGAAAATGGATGGTCACGAAGTCCACTTCCAAAAGCATTGTGGACTTTGTGGAGAGAACAAGGTCCAATGTCCACTAGACCTGGGGAACCTAAAGATTTAACCTGTGAGTTAAGTTTGGTAAAAAGGGACTTGTTCACATTAGGACCATCCATTGACACCATAATAGCTTTTGAAATTGAGACACCTTCAATTTCAGATGATTTGATGATTGCATCAAACATGGTTTCTGCTTCAGCATGGCCCAAAAATATCGAAGTTAAATACCGACATTGGACTGGTTCTGCTACCTGCTGTGGTGACCAATACCTTACGTAGAGGTCAAGTTGTTTTTTAACTTGAGTTGTAGTCGTCTCATCGAGGCACAAAGTATAAAAGTTGTTTGACTCTCTAATATCCCTGGTTAGTTCTTTAACTAAGAAAGGACCCAATCCAAAGGAAATCAAATATGAAGCTTTGGTTTTGTCCATGTTAAAGTTCTTGGCACTTTCACCAAACATTAATGTAAACACTTCATGAAGACCATCACAAGAAGCAAAAGAAAAGTTTGATTGGGCTAGCTTGAAAGCCCATATTAACTCCGCACGAATAGGATCCTCCAAAGTAACCGCACTTTCCTTTAGCACTGATGTTGTTGCGACACTACCGCTTTCTGTCACTGTGAAAACAGTTTGCCGAGCAGAGAATGCAACATTCGCTTTTGAATAATGTTTTTTAGTTTCACTGTGCTTAATTAGTTGGTCTTTGCCTCTATTTGCACAGGAAAAATAATGATTACATATCTTGCAATGCACTTCAAAGTCATTTTTGCCTTTCTTGCACCACAAAGACATAAGATGCTTGTTAGAATCTTGGCTCAAAAGCCAGTCTTCTTTGAAATGTGTTTCCCGTGGCATTTTTTGTACTATAAACTATTCCATCATCTTACTGCCTGAAACAAATTAAACACATTAGAAAATAAGCATAAAACCATTGAAAATAATAATATATATATATAAAATACACTATAAGGCTAATATATATATAAAACACAATATAAGGCTAATATATATAAAACACATCAAGTTATAAAATGCCAAGATTTGAAAGGTAGCTTTGCTACTTATAAATTGCAAAAATGTATGTAAACCGTTTAGTTGAGAAGGATTTTTACACAGAATACAATTATTTTATTAGCCTTTTATTGGTGTAAGTTCATCAGACAGGAATTAATTCACAAGCAGCTCTTGTCAATTAAATCCTATCTGATGAGCAGGCTTCCAACCCACCTTAGAAGCCTAAACGCCCTCCATCCACCCACTTCTTATTTTACAAATACAATAAATCTTTTTAAAACTGCCTATTAATATAAAAAATAAAATGATCCTTGGTCTTACATACGGTACATAGTGAGTATTTTAGAAGAAAAAGGCTTACCTTTAGGGTCGGGTAGGTTCAGAATCCTTAACACAGTCCCACATACAAAAAAACACATCGTCGGGAACGCACAAAGAGCAAAATAGATACAAAATTCCACACATCACACTATAAATCCTAAAACCCATCATCCAAATTGCATGGTTTTACCATGGCTTTACTTTGAAGCCTCCGAATTATAGTGTATATGTAATATTTAATTTATTTTTAAAAAACAGGCTAAAAATTCCAAGCAAATCTGTATTTTTGGGGTAAAATAGTGGATTATTCCTGAAATTTCAAAAAAAGTAGGAAAAGTAGGACATTGCTGAAAAAGTAGGACAAAGTAGGACATTTTTTGAAAAAGTAGGAAAAGTAGGAAAAGTAGGACAAGTGGAAGGCCTGGTCATTTTACCACCACCCGTTTATGGGTGGTGGTAAAAAAATCACTGCACGTTTATGGGTGGGTGGGT